>PVKA01004982.1:0-75876 GCA_004027165.1 Ctenomys sociabilis | reverse complement strand
AGGATAGATAACGCTGTGCTTCTACATAATTCTATGATAAGCAAGATCTGCACTAATGGTGGTTGGACAGGATATTATGTCGGCTTTTAGTGCTATGGTCATCCACTAGGTAAATAATTATTGAATTTTTGATATAATTTCAGCTATAAAAAAACCTGTAAATATAATATCATGTATGCACCTTGTACAATAGCAAAACGTTATGAAAACAGTTTGCTATGTATTAATTTATCGACTCTGTATGGTTAAGGTGTTTTGAAACTGTCTGATTCACATTTGTATTTTAATAAAATATAAATAAATGGAAAAAAAATCTTTTGTGAAATATTTTAGGTTTCCAAAACAAAAGATCATGTCATCTGCAAAGAAAGACACTTCAAATTTTTTCTTTTCCTATGTATATTTCTCTTACTTTTTTCTTCTATCTAATTGCTCTAGCTAAAGTGTCAAGTACCATACTGAACAAGAGTAGGAATAGTGGACATCTCTGTGTTGTTCCTGAGTTTAGAGGAAAAGCTTTCAGTTTTTCCTTATATAATATGATAATGGCAGTGGGCACCTCTATATATGGTTTTTACTGGATTAAGATAAGGACTTTTATTGCCTATTTTTTAAGGTTTTTATCAGGAACAAATGTTGAATTTTATCAATGACTTTTTCTTTGTGTATGAGATGGTCATGTAATTTTTGTTCTGGCTTCTATTTACATGAAGTATTACTTTTTGAATTGTATATGTTGGGATGCTTGGGATGAAACCTACTTCGATATGAAACATAATCCTTTCAGTGACTTATGGAACTCTGCTTACCAGTACCTTCTTGTTGATCTTTGTAACTATGTTGATGTGATTCCCTGGTTTTGGAATCAAGCTGCTTACTTCTCAGAATGAGTTTGGAAGTATTCCCTCCCCTTAAATTTCACTGAAAAGCTCAAGGAATATTAGTATTAGTTCTCCCCTGAATTTCTGGAAAACTACAGTGATGAATCCATTGAGTTCTGAGATTTTCTTAACCGATAGTTCTTATTGTTGTTGTTTGCTGCTTCAATTTTATCACCTTTATTGGATCATTTACAGCTTTTAGGCCTTGTTTCATTTTTGGTGATTTATGTGTATTTACGAATCTATCCATTTCTTCCATATTCTCCAATTTTCTGTAGTCAAGGTTTATGAGGTACTTACTAAAAATTCTCTGGATCTTGACAGCTTCAGCTTTTCATTGTTAATTGGACTGATATGGACTTTTTCTTATCTTCTTTTATTATTTCCTTCTTTTAAGAGAGTAGCTCTTAAATTCAGATTCTTTGGGAGCTTTTTGTCTCAATTTCATTAATTTATGTTTTGATCATTATAATTTATTTCCACATATGAGCTTTGCTTGTCTAGGAGCTTGAGGTCCAACCTTAGGTTATTTGAGTTCATTCTGCATGTGTGTGTGTGTGTGTGTGTGTGTGTGTGTGTGTGTTTGATATGGACATTCATAACTATAAACATGCCATTTAGGACTACTTTCATTTTGACCCATGGGTGCTGTTATGTTCTACTGGCATTATTCTTTGATTCTAGAATCTAATTTCTTCCTTTATTTCTCTGTGACTCATTGATTATTCATAAGTGTGTTGTTTAATTTCCATGTGTTTGCACATTTTCTGTGGTTTCTTTTGCTGATAATTTCTAGTTCCATTGCACCATGATCTTAAAATATGCAGGTATATTTTTGATTCTTCTATATTTACTTAAGCCTGATTTATACACTAGCATCTGGTCTACGTTGAATAAAGGACTAAATGCTATGGAGAAGAATGTGAAATCGATTGTTGCCAGGTGACACACTATAGAAATCAATTAAGTAGGTTTGTCTGACTTTATGAGTCAGGTTTGACATTTTTTGTTGATTTCTTTGTCCAGGTTTGTCTATGAGTGATAGTTGGGTACTGAGGCTCCCACTATAACTGTTTCCATGCTTTCATGCTTATGTAATCTTTTATGTTCAATAGTGTTTTTAATGAAATATCTACTGATCTTCATTGCCTTTTCTGGTCAGTTTTGGCTTGAAGTCCACTTTATCTGCAAATAAGATAGCTGCACCTGTTTATTTTCACGTTTTAAGTCTATAAATTTATTTTTGGATTAACTATGCTTTTTGTAAACATCATTACCTTTACATATTGCTTTTTTATCTAACTTGTCAATCTGTGTATTTTCACCTGAAATTGAGACTATTCACACTGAGTGATTACAACACTTAAGGCTTATTCCTATCATTACATTATTTTGTCTACTGTTGCTGATTCCCCTTTTCTCTTTCTGCTTAACTGCACACATTACCTGGTGTATTCATTACATTAGATGCTTTAGAACTATTGGTTTTATTGTATCTTTCTAGGATATCTTTGAGAAACTTTTTGGAGTTCTAGTTTTGCGTTCATGAATTTCTTTAAATGATTTTTGTCATACAAAGATTTCATTTCTTCATCAAATTTAAAATATTGTTTCATAGGATATGTTAGTCTGGGTTAGATCCTAAAACTGTTTTGTTTTAGGATCTAAACACTTTTGCTGCAAGCTCTCCTGCCCTTTACGCCTTCTGATGAGAAGTCTGCTGTAATTATACTGGATTTAACTTTATAAATGATTTGACGCTTTTGTCTAACAGCTTTTAAGATTCTGTGCTTCATGTCAGATTTCTGGAATTTTGACTGTGATATGTTGTGGAGAAAACCTTTTCTTATTCTGGCTAATTGGAGATTCTCTACATCTTGTTAATCTATTTAATATTTAATCCTTTCCCAATACTTGGAAAGTTTTCTATTTCGCCAACAGAGCTGTTTCTAATGCTATTTGTGTTATCTTCTGGTTTTCACTAATCTTAGTCTCCTTGTGTCACTTAGCAGGTACTGGGCCAATTTTTCAGGTGCTTTATTTATTTCTAAGGTATCTCTGCACATTTTGTCACCTGTATTAGCCCTATTTTCTAGTTCTCACACTCCGTCCATACACTTGTCACTTCTGCTCACTGATTTATTTTTTCTTGAGACAGGGTCTCACTATATAGTTCAGGCCGGCCCTGAGCTCACTTTGCAGCCAACAATGGTCTCAAACTCATAATGATCCTCCTGCCTCAGGCTCTAGAATGCTGGGATTATAGGCTTGCACCATTGGGACTGGCCCTATTTTGTTTATTAAACTCACTATCTGTGTTATATCATCTTTAAGCTCACCAATCACCATAACAACTTTTTTTTTTCTTCTCTTTTATCACTTTATATAATTCAGATGTCTGGCTTTTGTTTTCTTCCCTATCAATGTCCCATGTATCAGCTTAGGGGAGTTGAGTTTCTGGAGGCATTGTGTTGCCCTCTTTTCCCTTCCCTTCCCTTCCTTCACCCCTCTGCTGTCCCCTTTCCTTTCTTCCCTCATCTCCATCTCCACCTCCATCTCCATTGACAGATGAGTCAATTATAGTGGACAGACTATTTCTGGTATAGAGAGCTCTTCATTAAGTGTCTGCTTTCCAGTATGAGCTCTCACCATGGAGCAATGCAGGCCTTTGCCTCTGTCCCGAGATCTAATCTCCTCCGTCTATCTGGAGAGGAGTGTCCAATATGATTTGCCAATTGCCCAATTTTCTGGAAATGAATTGCAGTATTGCTGATGGTGCAAAGACAAACCTGATGTTGCATTTTTGTATACAAATGCAGAATCCTGCTCCCCCTTTCCTACTGCCTATGGTTGGTCTATGGTCTGCCCTAGTGGTACAATCACTCCAATTTTGACTGAATACTTCTAATTTCAAGATAGAAGTAGGACTATATAGAAATATTTAGAAATAAAATTGTTCAGTCAAAGAGGTAAAATAAGTTAAATATTTAAACATAAAGACGTTGTTCAATAAATTATGAATCTACATAACAGAATGCTGAATTATTGCCAAAATTCTACTTAAGAAGGAATATAGATGTACTACATGTATTAATCAATTAAAAATTAGACTAAACATAGTAATTAATCCTACTGAAGACCAACATACATACACATGTGTGCACATGCTCACACAAACAATGTTATGCTGTAAGTTATTTCAATTTTCTCCCTTTCTATATTACTATTTTCACCTTTAAATTTTTCTATAAGGAATATAATGCCTATATCTTAAATATATATCAAAGAGTACTTTTCAAAAGCTAATAGCTATGGTCTCTGCTTCACAGAAAAATATTTCTGTCAGTGATATGACCATTAAAATTGTACTGTAATTTTTAAAGTGAGACATCTGAATTTCATCTCCACCTTAACTCCTCTCAGCCTGTCATCATCACGAGTTAAATGAGCAGGGCTGGTGACAGTGAGTTCCTAACATGCTGGCACGGCCAGCCAGGAAAGTTGCTTCAGGGAACTGAAGAATTCACTGAGAGCAGCATTCAGATCTTGGCCCCTCTGCCTTCAGAGGAATGGTGACAGTATACAATTACCAACTTCCAAAATGTGAGTCCCTGGGCAGGATGTACAGAGGGACCCAGACAAGGAGAAGAGTCAGGATGCAAACTCAACTCTCATCCTGACAGACGATCAGGAAAGAAATTTGAAGAAAAATGTGTTCAAAGAGCTTGCTGTGGGCAGTACACACCAAGAGCTTCAAACACACACAGCTCTTGGGTCAGTAGCTATCCCTCTCAGAATCACACTAGTGGAATAATCTAAACGAGGTACAAGACTTATGTCCCCCCACATCACTACAAAGGTTTGCTTTCTCTGATTTTATTGTGAAAAAGTAGAAATGCCCCTTGTAATATGCAAAATAATCCAGATGGATTTCTTTTTCAAGTTAAACACAATAATCTCCCATTGCCCTGACATTCACATAGAGCTGCAACCTTCAGCATGCTAAAAGACTGCTTCTGCAGCTGTTGTATAAATATGCATGAACACATGTAGAAGGATTTCCTCTATAATTAAAAATAAAGCTTTGCCCTATCTATTATAACCTGCTTTTTTTTTTTTTTTTTGCAGGGTCTCACTATGCAGCTCAAATTCCTAGTGATCCTCCTGATTTCTGCCTACCTAGTTCTGGGATTACAGGCTTGTGCCGTCACACCTGGACTCCATCACCGGGTCAGAGTACCTGGGAGTGGGACCAGCATGGCATGCGGCACCATAGATTGAAGCCTGACCACTACACTTACCTAAGCAAGCACTTAGTCTGCTGAGCAATACTGCTGCCCTTGCTTCACTTAATTTTTCATGGATATTTTCCAAATCTATATACTATGATAATTAATTTTACTTGCTTTATAACTGAATTTTTATTAAATGTTTGAGTCTTTTCAAAGCTTTTTACTCTGATAAAAAATTAATAAAACCTTTACTTTATTCCTCTAAAACAAGCCCTACCTGCATTAAAAAAACTGATTGACGGGTCAAAGAATATATATATATATATATATACATATATATATATATATATGTATATATATATATATATATATACACATACACATACACATTTTCTCTTGTATCTGTATCTGCATAAATTAGCCCCTATTTGTCAGTAGCATCTTTTTTACTTCAGAGGGAATTCTGCTTGTTTTAGAAATAATGAAAAGAGAAGGACTCAGTATTTGGTTTTATACATCAAAATTAGGAATTACAGAGACCGCTGTCAAAAGGTATTGTCACAAAGCAGCCTGGGAAGCAATCTGATGACATTCAGCTGTGTGAGGCTCAGCAAGGAGAATGAACCTCTGGGCTCCTATCACAGCCCCTGGAGCCTACTGCAAAGGAATGCATCAGGAATCAGCAAGCCCATGAACCTGGGCCTGAGGCTGCTAACTATGATATGGCAGCTTGATCTGCTTGGGGGCTGCCTCAGGGTTACTCAAACACACTTCTGGGTGTGTCTCATGGTCTTAGGTGCATGCCTTAGGGGTGCACATCTAGTCCCTCCCTCCTTGGCCCTGTTCCCCTCTCTGATTCCAAGCCACCATAAATTAAGCACTGTTACTCCAGCATGCCCTTTCATCATGAAGGACTTGCCTTGGGGCCAGCTGACCACACCATGAATCCTGAAATTGGACGTTAAATTTAAACCTCCTCTACTTGAAGTTGTGGGTGGTTGATGGTGCCTCTCAGCAATGAGAAAGCTAACACAGGACCCACAGCCAAGGCCCTATTTCTAAAAACCTAGTATCATGGACAAGTGACCCAGCCTCTGCCTTGGTCTCCCCTTCCATAGAGTGGAGGTCCTGAGACTGGACAAGATCAAGTGCAAACAGTCCTCAGCTCTGTTGACTAGCTCACAAGAAAGTATAAAATGTCAGCCACTATTTTCTTTAAAACATCAAGAAGGGGATGGGGACATAGCTCAGTAGAATAAGCACCTACCTGGCAAGCACAGGGTCCTGAGTTCAATCCCCTGTACCACAAAAAATAAATAAATAAATAAATAAATAAATAAATAAACAAACAGAACACCAAGGAATAAGGAGAGGACCCCTGCTTCCTGAGAGCCTTGCTCACTAGCTCTTGGGAGGTCACCAGATGACAGCATGTTCCTGTCCCCCAGCCCACATGAAGCACATCCTCAAACAGTTCTGAGCAAAAAGAAATGAAAATCCATTTAGGGACAGGGTCTACAGGACAGCTCTCCAGACCCAGATATTATGCAATATTGAGTAGCTGGGGGTTCAGGCAAAAAAGGAAGAAAGGAAAATGGAAAGAAGTGGAAAGAAAGAAAAGAAAAGGGGAAAAGGGAAGAGATGGAAGGGAAAAAGAAAAGAAAAACAGAAATAAAAATGGAAATCGAAAGGAAAGGGGAGAAAGGAAGGAGAGAGGAAAGAAGAAAGGGAAGGAGAGACAGAGAACTTCTACATCATATAAATACCTATCTATAGATAGATATATCAATGTGGTCTATAGTATGTAACATGTGTGTGTACTAATGAGGCAAATGTACTAGATCTTCACTTTGTCACATTTTAGATTCTCTGTCTTCATACTTCTCCCTGGTTTTACCTTACAGTGTTTCTATACCTGTAGGATGAGTGAGTTGTTTGTTTTTGTGGGACTGAGGGTTGAAACCTGGAGGCACTGAGCTACACCCCTAGCTCCTTTTTATTCATCCTTTCACCTTGGGAAAAAAATCTCGCTAAGTTGCCCAAACTGTTCTAGATCCCCCTCCACCATCTGCTGAGTCCTGGGACTGCAGCTGTGCACCACTGCGCCTGGGGCATCTGTGGGTCCTGTGGGGCCCTTTCCCTTTCTGACACGTTGGATGGCAAAGGCCATTTTCTTTGTATCTCACCGTCCTCTCTCTTGTCTATCACCTTATTTCAGTAGATGCTTTTATATCTGAGCGCTTAACCTTTCACTATTAAACACCTTTGGGCTTCTTTATCTGACTTCTCAGTTTTAAGACAACTGACTCCTGTCTGACGGAGGCCACCAGAGCACTCATTATCTTTCACTTTTTCTTTCTTCACCAGGTTCTGAGAAAGCCTTCTGATTTTTAAAAATGTGATAAGACTGGAAAATCTTTCCATCTGCCTCCAATGGGATATGCCCACTTAGGTTTTGCCACTTCTGTTGGATTTCATTTTGGTGCATCTTACCACACAGTCATGTACTTCTGGTTTTTCTAATGCACTGTCACGGGGCTGACTGTAAGTTTAGACAGGCCCCATCTCACCTACACGTAAAAGGACTCCCATGGCCAGATAGCTGATTCCTGTCCTGTGGGTTGGATTTTCCCTTTCAGCACTGTGGTGCTACCTGGATAAACAGCAAATTCTTACCTACATGCTTAGCAAGGCTTGGGAAAGAGGCCTCCAGGCACTGGGATTTACATAGTGAAGTCAACTGTGTTTCCAACCACAGAAATGGAGCAGTTCAGACCCACAGTACCCACTCTGACTGCAAGCCCCATGGAGAGCCCACTGTGCACAGATCCAGTGGCCATCCACTGGATTTTGACAGCTTCGCTCTCTGTGTTCACCACAGAGGACAACACACCCTCAGAATCGGCAGCATCTTCCCACATTCGGTCTCCTCCAGAACAGGTGTCATGACACGAAAGCTCCAGGATAGCCAAGCAAGTCACTGTGTTTTAGAATTTTGGCCTCTCTATCACTTGTTGTCCCTTTAACTACTTATACTAGTTAATATGCAGGAAAAAGAACAATCTGAATGTACAATAAAGGGCAATGGTTAAAAACATTATAGTGCACATTAGATATTTCTATTTTATACAAAAATATAAAATAGAAAAATACATTATCTAACGAAACCAAGATGCATAAACTAAAGCTATAAATGTATTTTATAACTGTATATTTTATGGTTAAAAACTAAAGAAAATAATTAAAAAATCATTATTTTACATAATTACAGATTTCTTACATCTACATGCTTTTCTCAATTTTCTAAGTTTTCTTTTTTTCATTAATTTATTGAGAAACAAATAGCAATGAGACAGTTTCAAATCAGGTTAGTAAGCCCACTTTGTTTCTAAAACCAGAAGTAAAATTTTGTTAAAACAAAGACTAATGTATATATTAAGCTTAAGTTTTCATAAGTGATGATCCTTGTTTCTTACAATTATTACTCTAAATGATGTCTCTTTTCCTGTAAATATCAGCATGAAACAAATCATGAAGAATTTAGAGATAAACCTTTCATATTCAATAAAATTAATGTTTGCTTCTTTCTGCACTCTCTGTAAGGAAGAAAGGAAATGGACAGTAACACCCACTAACAACTGTGAAGCACATCACCTGGAATCCCCCAAATTCATTAATTGTGTTCAGGCTGTCACTGCTATGCCATGAAAGAATACAAGTAGTAGATCAATAACACAAAATTAATTAAATATATGGAAAATTGGTCTTTTAGGGATAAGATTCATCTATCCCTAAAATAGGGAATATACATTTCAATTCATTCTTGCAAATACTGTCTAACATATACATATCTAAAAATGGGAAAGATACAAAACCTAATCCAAAAATCTTGAAAGATGCCTTACAGTCCTACTAATCCAATTATTGGCCTTCCTATGACTGTATCATACAAACTATCTTATTTTTTCCTTATTATTAACACTATTTCCATAAATCCAACCTAAGTTCAGGCAGACTACAGATTATGATGGGAACCTTGAGTTTTTTAGTAGTATAAACAAGGAAAAAAAAATTTTTAAATAGGGGCCCCGTATAATATTCTGAAGGAGCCTGTACCTAGATAGTACGAAGATAATCCCATAAACACAGAACAAGGCAAAACTAATCTCAGAATCAAAAATCAAAATTATAACCTTTTTCTATGCTGGAATCATGAAGTAACAGAAGCCAGCATGTAGCTGAGCACCACTGCTATCATCATGACAAACACCACTATTTCCATTAAACACACAGAAAGAAAAATCATCACAGAGTGATTCAGTGAGTATAAGAAGAAAAATCTGTACACAAGAGCCGGTGACAAAGTGCACATCTGGGAAAAATTTAGTCTGCTTTATTCTCATTGTGTTGTGTAACATGACAAGATTTATGGGACCTTATTGTCAATGCCTAGGAAAATACATGAAAAGAGATAGAAATGTATTAAGTAAATAAACAAAGAACCAGAAACCAAATGAAGCACCTGATTTTACTGGACAGGAATAGGGATGGAAAAGAAACAAGAAATTTAGAAATGTACAGAAAACATGCTCCCATCCTTCTTGTTATGTTTCTAATGTCCAGTGAAATATGATGAGAAGATATTTACAGAGAAACCAAAATCCCATTGTTCATGTTACCTTGGAAGACCGGAAGGTAAATGCTGTTGATTTTACATCAGCCTTTTCTTTGTCCATGAGTAGAAGGTTCTTGTCTTCCAAGAGACTTAGGTACTTGCCAGTTGTCACGTGGCGCAGTCTGAATGGCTGTCCCCACCGTATGTGGCTCCCACTCCACCTAACAAAACCAATCAGGTTTGATCCAACAGCATCCTCAGTACCAAAAGCAGCAACCGAAACACAGGACTCAGCCTAATCAGAGCATAAAGTTGCCATACGTATAACACTGAGCTAAAGGAAACAAGTCTATACAGCACAAGTGTATGTTCCTAAATCCCCTAAATATTATAAAATAGTAGAGTATGAGCTTCTTCACCATTTACTTCAGTGTATCTTTTCCTTTTCTATACAATTAAAAAGTACCACAGAATTTGACTTTTAAACTCCAAATTTATCAAAACATTTTTAACTTAAGTGCATTTAGTTAATGTTCCCGAATCTTAATATTATCAATTAGTAGTAATGGTATTGATACTGAAGAAATAGTTGAAAATTACAGACTAACAGAAAATATTACAAAATTTGTCAGTACTTCATAATAAAGTTGGCAAAAAGTCTTTCAGTAACAAAAATACGTTTCAGCCGAGAATTGTTAAAAGAGTGACAGAAATTTAAAAAAATATAGATTTTTCAACTATTAATAAGATGATATTTAAGTATTTTAAAGAAATGAGGGAGGATATTAAATCATAGAACTACGCATTATCAGTTGGATACAGTATTTTGAAAGGAGAGGTATAACAATTTTATTGAAAATGTCACTTCTTTAATATATTAGAGGGCTGGGGAAGTGGCTCAGTGATAGAGCTCTTGCCTTGCATTTGTAAGGCCCTGGGTTCAATCCCTAGCATCACAATATATATTATTCCACACATTTTTTGGAATTGACCACACAAGAGTTGTCTAAATCAACCAGGCACTGTGGCATACAACTGAAGTGCCACCACGACGGGAGGCTCAGGAAGAAGGACCACAAGTTCAAGCTGCACCTAGTGTTGTCTGTGTCCAGATGTCCCCCCAAAGCCTCAGGCAGTGCTAGGTGGGGCTTTTCCAGAAGTGGGTGGAACTAGAGTGTATGTGATGCTGGGATTAAGGCAGTGTAATTAGGAAATAAGCCCACTTTCTGCCAAAAAAAAAAAAATTCAAAAGAAAAAATAATTTAGGAGCCAGGCAGATGGCTCAGTAGAATAAGCATTTCCCTGGCAAGCGCACATGCCTGAGTTCAATCCCTGGTTCTGCCAAAAAAAAAAAAAAAAAATTCCAAAGGAAATAAGCCCACTGATTGGATTGGCACCTCTGTGATTCTGGAGCCAGGATACAATACAATTGGGGCAAAAAGCACACTGCTAAGGTCCCTGACCTGCTTTTGGTGTCTTCTGCCTGCCATGAAATTTCTTCTCTGTGATGCCCCTCTGCCAACCCACCCTGCCTTGTAGCCATCTAACTATGGGCTGAAATCTGCCAACTATGACACAAGTAAATCTTTCTTCCCTTAACTTTTAGTTGTTGAGTATTTTGTCTCAGCAACAAGAAAAGCAACTAAGACAATGGAGAAACTTAGCAAGACACTGTCTCAAAGTAACAAAAATAAAAAACAAAGAGGGGCTAGGAATGTAGCTTAATCAAAAGGCTCTAGGTTCAATCCCTGCTACTGTAAGAAAAAAATGGAAGTCACTATACAGTGTTCAAGGATATATGTACACAGTTTTCAAAATCATCACATGGGTTCTCTTATTTGAGCTAAACAAATGAAGACCATCAAACCATCTTAGTCACCAGTAGATATGAAATCATTTCACAAAAAAAAAAAAATCTATGAAGACAACTGTTTTAATAAGATAGTCCCTTCCTATCACCTATGGATTCTTTAAATCAGTAATTTCCTTGAAGTGTAACATAATAAAAATACACTGAAAACTTAGTGGGTGTTTTCATGTTTGATTTTATGTTTTGTCTTTACAACAGGGTTTCACCATGCAGTTCAGGCTGGCCTTAAACTTGCAGTGATCCTCTTGCCTCAGCCCCTGGAGTGCTGGGATTACAGGATGTGCCACCATGCCCAGCCTTAGTGGCTTTTAGATAAAGCACTGAGACTTCCAACTATTAAAATTTTTGACTGATTTATTAATTCTATTTATAGCAATTTAAAACTATACCTTTATCATCAATATTGCATTTATATAAAGAAACTAAAAGGCAACCTTCAGACAGCCTTTGAATTCATCTGAAAATTATGTATATCAATTCTTACTATTACAGTGGGTATAGAATCACTTTAATTACAATCTAGATATCTTGGTCAGTTCTCAAGGTATCTGTAAGCAAAGGTAGTGACCACTGGTAATAACTCAACTCCTATCATTCATGTTCAAATTCCTTGGTTTTCATGTGCTTTTAGAAGGTTAAACCTAGGCCACTGGTGGCAAACCTATGGCACACATGTCACACCAGGCCACTTGCATGCTTTAAAGCTCTAAAAGCTTCGCCATCACTGATCTAGACTTTCAGGTCCAAGTGTGCACCATGCTTGCAGCACCTCGTCCTGCCTCTAAGCCTTCCATCACTCTGCCCCAGCAGCACACTAGGGAGAGGCAGGGTCTGTAAAGAGGCAATCTTCCAAAACAAATGAGGCCGAAGGCCAAGACAGAAAGGCCAAACTCATCACATATCTCGAGGACGACCACCTGACAAGCCAGGACAAGCAATGAGAAAGAGAAAGAGGCAAAAGAAACTTTCCCACCACCTTTTTAGGTTCTCGCTTGCTTGTTTGCTGGAGTCCTTAGTGCGCTCATCTCACAGGGAAGCTGAGGCCAACAGCACTGAGGATTCTGCACTCTCGAAGCCCAGGCTGGGTCTGGGTTCTACTTACGCAACTCGAAGCGTCTCTAGCCTCCACAGGGAACGTGCATGGATAGACACAGCACCACCTTCATAGTGAACATTTCTGTTGAAACAAAAAAAGTCCAATGTTAACTGTTTACATTCTTTAGTTTCTATGTTTCAAGTGAGTTATTCATAAAAGAAAACAAAGGACATGTGATGTAGATAAGCAGTTGTTTATTTTTTATATTAAAGTCCATCCAGAGGATCTTTTTTAAACTCTGTACTTGGGTATAATGACAACCAAGGCTTTGGAGTCATGTTCTGGGTAGGTTTCTCCATGGCAGCCCTGTCTTGAGGGCTGGGCAAGGGCTACGCTGCGTGCTTCATGGATGCTTTCAACTCTCTTATCTTCCACTGACTACATCTCAGTGGTCATGGGGTCATGATAATCATACAGCACTTGGTTTAGATGAATGGTTTTTAACCTTTAGTGAAGTGGAATCTGAAGAACCTGTTAAAAGCCACACAGCTGGTCCACTGATAGAGAAGGACTAAGGTGAGGCTCAGGAATTTGTATTGGTCACAAGTCCCTAGGGATGTTGATTCTACTGGCCCACATTTTGAGAATCCCAGGGCAAGACATGTTATTTCAAAGGATAAAGGACTTAATCTTGTTTGTATATTTTAATCATCTGGCAACTTTAAAAAAAAAAACTAATGAAGGTAGAACATTCAGATGACTTAAATAATCTCTGAGCACATGTTGAAAATTAATGACAAAATATAGACAATAAGTGTATTTCAGTGAATTTATATAAATATTAAAAGAATATATAAAAGGTTATCATAGATAAATATGGTGGAGTGTAAATGATGCATGTTTACCATAAGACAATGAACCAAAAGAATCCATCATATTTTCATATTGACAGATATGAGGAAAGTTAAACAAAAATATTATTTACATGAAAAAGGGTAGAGAATTAAAGGGTTTTTTATTTTAAAGAGAAAAACAATGCCAATAACAATAAAATAGAGTTCCAAAGCAGGCTAATAGGTGAGTAACAGTAATAAATACATTGTGTATTGTAATTTTCATAGTAATTACTCATATATATATTTCCTTTCCCCTTTCCCCATCACAGCTTCTCTTTTCCTTGGAGCAGTTTCTCCCAGTGCACAATGTCTGTTGTACATTTTGGGTGTTATCTACTCTTTCAGTTTCTCACACGAGTGAGACAATATGATGCTGACACATGTGGCTCTGCTTTATTTCACTTATGAGTATGGTCTCAACCTGCATCCATTTACCTATAAAAGTCTCAAGTTTATTCTATGTGATTGAGTAGTACTCCATTACATATATTTTCAAAAATCATTCCTTGGATGATGGGCATTTGCGTTGGATAAATTAAGTTTAAAAATGAAACAGTCTTTAAGATGAAAACACTATCAATCTATTTACTTGTGAAATTATATATAATGAAGTGCTATTTAAATATTTTATCTTTTAAAGCTTTTAATGCAGGGCTGGAGATAGCTCAGCAGTCTAAGCACCTGCTCAGCAAGTGCAAGGACCCAGGTTCGATCCCCAGTAATGCATGCCATACCAGCCCTGGAACCCCAGGTGTACTGTGCCAACCACTGAAACCAGGTTGATGGTGCATGTCTGTAATCCAAATGCTTGGGAGGCTGAGACAGGAGGATCACTGTGAGTCCAAGCTGCATAGCAAGACCATGTACTGAATAAAATTGGGTTTTTTTAATCCTTTAATGCAATTATGAGTATTTATTTGAGTAGTGATATAATACTATTTTTAATTAAAATTTTAGACACAAATAAAAAACTTTTATCAGTAGATGCAGAGAATCTAAAGACCTTATTCAACTGCCTTCTTGAGTAGGCAATCTATTTCATTTTACTGAATTTCCTTCATTTCAATACATGGCATATCTAGGATATCAGTGATTGTCTAATTGTCTTCATCAACTGTTTCAGACTACAAACTGGCATCACAAGATACTAAATGTAGCAAGATACTAAATGTAGCAAGAATTTCAGTTGGTCATAAATAACAGAAAGGATATTCAAGTATATCTAGAAACCAATCAATTTGGAGGAATACTGGGAAAGGATCATTCCACTTCCTGCGATATATCTCAGATATCAAACCAGAGATCATAAAGACAACTGCCTTAAAGACCAACAAGTTTACCAAATGACATCACCACCATTAAACTTGGACAAATAAATGATTTTTTTGGGTGAAACCAGGGATTGAACTCAGGCCCTTGCACTGGCCAGGTAAGAGCTTATTCTACTGAGCTATCTCTCCGGCCCCCAAATAAATGATTATCATCAGGTCAATCCCCTTTCCTTTAGAAAGACTGAGAAGGGGAAAAGATTCTTCAAGAAATTAAGCAGACCTGTAGCTATCACCTTTGCAGTGACCTTCACTGGGGGTCAAACAAATGGAAGCAATGGTGTCAAAATTCAAGGGGCAGTCAGTGGCTAAGAAACCAAATATTCAATACTCACTAAAGACTGCGATTGTCTTATAAATATTCTTTTGCACCAATATCACAACTACTGAAAAGGATAAGCTAATGAGGAAAAGAAAATATGTAAAAATGATGAGGCACTGACATAACTCCTTTATTTTGTTTTACACTCCAGTTTTTCATTCAGATGGTTTCTTTGTTTGCTGCACTATTGGGGACTGAATAAGGCCTTAGCAATAAGTTATATTCTCTATCCCTTTCCTTTTCTTTTTTATTTTGAGAAAGGGTCTTACTAAGTTAACTGTTAGTTGCCCCAGCTAGGTTCAAACTTGTGATTCTCCTGTCTGAGATGGCTAGTGTTAGGTAGTATTAGGGTCACACAAGTGGTTTTTGTTTTGCTTTGCTTTTCCCTCTTTTTTTTTTGTCTTCTTTGGGCTTTTTGTTTTTGTAGTACTGAGAAGAACTGAGCCCAGGGCCTTCACACTGAGCTAAACACCCAGCTAAACACCTTATTCATTGTTTGAGACACAGTCTTGCTAGAGTGTTCAGGCTGCTCTCAAGCTTGTGTTCCTTCTGCCCTAGGCTCCTGAGTATCTGGGACTGTAGATGTGCACCTGGCCACACTTGGCTTTGATATCATTGCTAAGCAAAAAAAAGGAAAAAATGTACAGAAACTTCCTCATGATTAGAATAAGTCAAAGTCACTCTAATTTCACTGAATAGGAATTTTTAAAATATGTACATGTAATAACTAGGGGTATGAGCTCACTGAACAGCACTTAGAATAATTTCAGGCTTTAAGTGTAAGTTATGCCTCTGTAGCACATTGTTCTCCAATATAATACATCTCATTACAGAACTCATATTTCAAGCTGACCACATAAAACTGACTAAAGAGGCCCTTTAAGGTTATTCTGTTATACTTACAAATTCTTCCTATTATATTATCAATTCAACTTCTCATAGCCATTTTAACACAGTTGGCTGAAATAAAAACAGTTAGCTATTTTTGTACTGGAGACTATAAAATATAATTTTAAGTGTTATCTCAGTCATCTAACCACTTGTTTTCTCTGTAAAAAGTAGGGACTTTGACAGATAGGATAATTCATCTTCAGAATCTGGAGCCCAGAAAAGACTACATTAGCATATTAATAAAAGCACAAAACCTTACAGGCTTTTCACAGCCTGACAAAATGGCATTTAGTTTTAATAAAATTTTGTAGGATACACAATCTCAATTAGTAGAGTTTAGTACAGACTCATAACATATGTGACGGATAAGAGATTGGATACTACAGAGACCCTCTGCCCCCTAGGGTGAGCTCTGACATGAGCACCTTGGCCAGATGACATCAGCATTATGAGCTCACTCTTTGTGCAGGGCACCAAGAAGTTGACAAGTCACTTTCTGAGTTCAATTTTATTAGCTTTCTGAAGATGTCATTTCATTATACAAACTTGGACAAGTTGTTGAACTCTGCTCATGCTCTTCAAATGTAAAACAAGAATCACTTTCATTGGATTACTATGGGGATGAAAAGAATGATAAAATCCATCACAGCCACTTGGAAGAGTCCTTGCACAACACATGTTAGCCTGATGACAATACTGACAAGGTTATGTTCAGTCCTTTACACAGAGTTAAGAAGTCAGTAATGTTTGCTTGAATTAAACTGCTGCCAAATCAGTATCATTACAGAGCAGCTGCTAACCCAAGACCCACTATGTCTTCACCACAGGACTGCTTGGGCAAAATGAGTAGGAAGTGAGGTGACTGCACTTCAGTCAGAAACTGGCCATCTTGGGGCTGGTCTCCTATGGCTTCTGTACAGATGGATCTCAGCATTTTCTGTTCTCCTGTCTGGCTGACTGGCTGTTTCTCTCTCTCTGTCTCTCTGTGTCTCTGTCTCTGTCTCTGTCTCTCTGTCTCTCTCTGTCTCTCTCTCTCTCTCTCTCTGTCTCTCTCTGTCTCTGTCTCTCTCTCTCTCTCACCAATATTCATTATTCTTTGGCACAGTTTCCACAGGACAAGAATGCAGCATAGTCTAACTGGGTGTTCCTGGCTTCGTCTCAGTGGGGCTGTAATTTAGATGGTACTTAGGCTTCCACTTCTAGTGGATCTAGCAAAGCCAATTTCACTCACATGACTGTGGGAAGGCATCTTCAGGACCTGTCTTCAGTCTCCTCTCAAGTCTTCATGAGGATTTCACATTATTGCATGCTTCACCACTCCCACCCCAACTCCCATCCCACTCCATCATGGCTGAGGCCTTTTCTACTTCAGCAGTGCCTGACAGTTCACTGAGATCCATGATTCAAACTAGGGAGCATCTCTCAGGCAAAACAAGCTTGTGGGTCCGCACATTTACACCTTCCAGACCTAGCTACATATTCCTATAACTTTGAATAGTTCTAGGTAACAATGTTCCTTAGAAGATAACTGTAGTCTTAGAATTTATATTAAATAATCAATATGACATTTTTTGCATCTGCTACAGTGTACTTTTAACTTACACAATTTGTATATATTTATGTTACAGGACATGGGGCTTTGAAATATGTTTCATTACGGAATGGCGATTTCAAGCCAATTAATTACTTTTCATTATTTCTATATATCATCTCATAATTATCTTTTCCTACGGTGAGGACATTCAAACAAACAGCCATTTTCAAGCAGACCATATATATATATATATATATATATATATATATATATATATATATATATATATATATCCTCACTAACAACAGTCATCATTTCGTATAATAGATCTTTTGCACTTATGCCTTCTGAGTGAAATTCATTGCCCTTGATCGACAACTGCTTGATGCTCTGCACCCCAAGCCTAAGGCAGCCATCTTTCCAACATAGCTAGTATTAGTTCGACTGACTGTTTTAGGTTCCACATATAAGTGAGATTATGCAGTAGTTGTCTTTGCATGCTTGTCTTATTTCAATTAGCAAAATATCCACAAGTTTATCCATGCCATGTTATTAAAATAATGGGGTTTTCTGTGTTAGGGACAATAATATTATTTATACACACATACACATAGTACACTTTTATACTGAAAGGATGTTATAAAAATTCAAGCTTTGAACAGAAGATACATACCATATGGAGTGAAAGGATGCTTTGTCTCTTGACTATTTTCTCCTTGTTAATTCTACTGTGAAAGTTGCCTGCCTTGTCACCTTTGCCTGGCTCTCAACATAGGGACCTGTGTGTCTCCAGGACTGTTGGGCTGACAGAAACCCCAACCCAACCCCTACTTTCACTGCCACCTGAAAGCATGACCTGAAACAAGTATATGTAAACCTTTTCTTAAACAGCTATAGAGAACAATGTGATTTTTGCAGGTCTCACAGTCTCAGATACATTAAACTCCATTGTAATGCAAAAGCAAACAGACAATATATTTAAAAATTATCACAGCTGTGTCATAATAGTTGGTTTACAAAACAGCCATTGTGCCCACTTCATTAGTAAATTACATCTCAGGGAGTTTCCAAAGAAAGGCCATCTTATTTACCTTGAATCACACTTTAATTCTGGGATTAGTATCTACAATCACAGTTAAAACATAACTGTAGTCTTAGAATTTATATTAAATAATCAATATGACATTTTTTACATCTGCTACAATGTACTTTTAACTTACACAATTTGTATATATTTACGTTACAGGACATGGTGCTTTGAAATATGTTTCATTACGGAATGGCTATTTCAAGCCAATTAATTATTTATCATTATTTCTATATATCCCCTCATAATTATCATTTAATCAGAGAGAGAAAGACCCAATAGACACGTTCTATTGGGTCTTTCTCTCTCTGATTAAATTAGACAAATTCAGAGTGCTCCCAAGTACTTGTTTCAAGTCCCCCCCAAAAAAGTCTCAAAAAAGGAACAGTTGAGAATCTAGATTATATAACATGGCACTGCGCACACACACCCACATAATCGAGATGTTTTTCAATCTTGTTTTGTTTCTTCAAGATAGAAAAGTCCCGCCCCCAAGCCCTGCGAGCTAGCAACCAGCTTGAGATATACAGGGCTGACTCGCCCAACAACTCCCCGGAGCCTCTGCCCCCAAGTCCACCAAGCAAGTAGGAATTTCTCCGACTCTCAGCATCATGGTTCCCTGACTGTGTGTTGAGTCTGAGAGAGAGCCTTTGGCTTATTCCTGTGTGTGCTCTGAAACATGAAGAGCCTCAGGCCCAAAGACATCCTAGCTGGAGACCTGCTAGAGACATCCCAGACAGGCCTGCCAGGCAACTGCCTAGAGCCCCTGCCTCCAAGCCCGCCACAGGAGCGAGAACTTCTGTGATTCTCCCAGCACATGATCCAAGCCCACCTGGCCTGGTGAGTATGAGGGAGAGCTTCTGGACTCCCCAGTGCTTCCTGGACCTGGGACCTAACAGAGGGAAACCACAGGCTCACAGTTGTACTAGAAGAGGGGCAGCAAAAAGGAGCTGAACATAACAGTTAGATCTAGGCCAGGCACAACTGGATAAACTCAAGCATAATACACTGGCACGGAATCTCATTAGGCGCTAAGGTTATAATTGCACCAAAGCTCTACACCAAAGGTCAGAGGTCAGTGCTATACAAAATGATAATGACAAGGAGAAAAATGCAATCTCAGGCCTCGAATCCACCAATATGGGCAAAGGACACTAGCTCAGCTGAAATAAAAGAATTAACAAAGATGGAAGCAAAGGAACAACAGCAGAAGGGTATAGAGGAACTCAGACCGGAATTAATGCCTGAAAGAAGAAAAGAAATATGTGAATACATAACATCTGAAGTAATGAATCAAATTCAGAAACATAAAGGGGAAACCTAATACCCACCCAGAACAACTGCAGAGAACACTATTCCAGCTGAAACATGTGAAGTAATGGCATCAAAAGCAAAGAAAAAACAGCAGAAAGGTAAAGAGGAACACAAAGCAGAAATAATTTCTGAAATCAAAAAGAATTCTTTGAAATCATACCATCTAAAGTAGAGAATCAATTCAAGAAATAAAAAGAGGAAAACCAATTTGGAAGAAACTCTGCAGTAAAAGAATTAATAGCTACCTCTAAAGAAGACATTGATACAGAAAAGAATACAGAAAAGAAATAGAAGGCATGAAGCAGAGTCAAAGAGATATAGAAGAACTAAAAATATCAATCACGTGTCTACAAAACTGTTTGAATGAGAGCAAAGACAGAGTTTCAGATCTTGAGGACGCTGGTACTGCTAGTGAAAAGGTGACAAAGGATCTCTTGAAAACAACAAGAATGCAGGAAAAAACAATCCATCACCTGCAAGATAACGCCAAGATGAACGATATGAGATTAACTGTCATCAATGAAAATGAAGGAGTCATTTTCAATATACAAATGATATAAAAAGTATATGGGCAGAAGTAATTGCAGAAAATTTCCCAAAGATGAGGAAACAATCCAACATTCTGGTAACCGAAGCATGCAGAACACCAGATAACTTCAACCCAAGCAAAAACTCACCGAGACATATAATAGACAAGATCCCAGAAATCCAACACAAGAATAATATACTGAAAACTGCTGGAGGGAAGAAGAGGTCACATTCAAAGGAAAATCCATCAGAATTACACGGACTTCTCTACACAAAATATGAAGGCAAGGAGATCATGGAGCAGAGTACTTCAAGAACATATTGTATAATAACCAAATTCCTGTATGAAAAGAAATTACAGCCCAGACTATTATACCCTGAAAAACTCTCTTTCAAGTTTGATGGAGAAGTGAAACACTTCCACAATAAACAACAACTAAAGAATTTCATGATGACAAAGCCATTCCTACACAGGCTACTGAAAGATGTTCTAGAGAGAGACCATAATAACCAGAACTCCAAGAATGAGAATGGAAGGAACTCACTAAACAGGGCAAACAATTAAACACAGGATAAAAAGGAATAAACAACAGCAAGTAAATATCATGACAATGATAAAGAAACACATCTCAATTATAACCATCAATGTAAATGCACTCAATTCACCAATTAAGAGAAATAAACTGAGACAGTGGATTAGGAAACAAAATCCAACAATATGTTGTATATAAGAAACACACTTAACTCAAAAGGACATTCATAGGCTCAAAGTCAAAGGATGGAAAACAAGACTACATGCTCCAGCACCTCAGAAAAAAGCAGGAGTAGCAAGTCTGTTCTCAGACAGTCTCAACTTCAAACCAAGAAGGATCAAACAACACAAAGAAGGCCACTATATATGGCCTTCAATTCAAGAGCAAGAGATAACACTCATAAATATCTCTGCACCAAACACAGGAGCACCCAACTATGTAAGACAAATCTTAATGGACATGAAAAACCTAATATGCGAGACTGCAATATTAACAGGACACCTTAACACCCCCCTATCTCAAAAAGATAGATCAATCAGACAAAAAATTAGCAAGAAAGTAGCAGAACTGAACCAGAGCTTAGAACAAATGGACCTGGTGGACATATACAGAGTGTTCCACCCAAACACAGCTGAATACACATTTTTTTCAGCTGCACACAGGTCATTTTCTAAAACAGACCACATACGAGTCCAGAGGTCATGTGTAAGTATATGCAAGAAAACAGAAATTATCCCATGCATATTATCTGACCACAGTGCAATAAAACTGGACATAAATGACAAAAGAAACCAGAAAAACCCCTAAATTCATGGAAATCAAACAACACCCTACTCAACAATCAATGTGTCACAGAAGAAATTAAACAAGAATTTCAATATCTACAATTCAATAAAAATTCAAGAGCAACATACCAGAATTTATGGGATGCGATGAAAGCAGTTCTTAGAGGGAAAATCATAACTATGAACTCACACATTAGGAAAACAAAAAAGGAACAAATAAACACCCTAAGGTTGCATCTCTGACATCTAGAAAAAGAAGAGCAAATGAAACCCAGAGCACAAACATGGGAAGAAATCATAGATTAGAGCAGAACTTAATTCAATTGAGATGAAGAAACAGTTCAAACAATTCACAAATCAAAAAGTTGCTTCTTTGAAAGACTAAATAAAGTTGATAAGCCTCTAGCCATCCTCATCAAAAAGAGGAAAGAAAAACTTCAAGTACATACAATAAGGAATGAAAAGGGGGAAATCACCACAGACCCAGCGGAAATTCAGGAGATTATCAATAGTTACTTTGAAAATCCTTACACTCACAGAATAAAAGATACAGAAGAAATGGACACATTCCTCAAAAGGCACAAATTACCAAAACTGAACCAAGAATGTATAACAACTCTCAATAAGCCAATAACAGCCAATGAAATACAAAAAGTAATAAAAAGCCTAATGACAAAGAAAAGTCCAGGTCATGATGGATTCACAGCTGAGTTCTACAAGAAATTTATAGAAGATATAATTCCTACACTCCTCAGACTCTTCAATGAAATTGAAAAGGAAGCAGTCCTCCCAAAATCATTTCTGGAGACAAGTATAATACTGATGCCAAAACCAGGGAAAGCACAACCAAAAAAGAGAACTAAAAGCCAATCTCCCTCATGAACATGCAAAAATACTCAATAAAATCCTAGCAAATAAAATACAGCAAATCATCAAGAAGATCATACACCATGACGAGGTAGGATTCATCCCAGGGATGAGAGGATTGTTCAATATTCAAAAATCTAGAAATGTAATAAACTATTACTAGACTGAAATCTGAAAACCACATGATCATCTCAATTGATGCAGAAAAAGCATTTGACAAAGTCCAACACTCATTCATGTTCAAAACCCTACAGAAAATTGAAATAGATGGACTCTATCTCAACTTGATAAAAACCATCTATAACAAGCCAACAGCTAATGTAATTCTAAACAGGGAAAAGCTGAAATCTTTTACTCTTAGATCAGGTACAAGGATGTCCTCTATCACTCCTCCTGTTCAATACAGCTTTAGAATCATTAGCTACTGCCTGAGCAAAGAGGTAGAAATAAAAGGAATAAGAATAGGTAAAGAAAAAGTTAAATTATCACTGTCTACAGATGGCATGATACTTTACTTTGAAGACCCAAAAAATTCCACCAAGAAGCTACTAGCATTGATACACAAATTCAGCAGCATAGCAGGATACAAAGTGAATACTCAAAAGGTAATAACATTCCTCCACACAGATAACAAAAACACTGAGAGGACAACTGTAGAAATAATAACTTTTACAGTAGCACCGTGGCAAATGAAATACATTGGAATTCACTTAACCAAGGAAGTCAAAGATCTTTTCACTAAAATTACAACACCCTAAGGAAAGAGATTATAGAGGATTTCAGAAAATGTAAAGATATACCCTGTTCCTGGTTAGGAAGAACCAACATCGTGAAGATGGCCATACTCCCACCAAAATTGTTGTAGAGATTTAATGCAATCCTTCTCAAACTGCCAACAACATACCTCCCGGACCTAGAAAATCATTCCTAAAATTTATTTGGAACCATAAACGACCTAGAATAGCAAAGGCAATCCTTGCCAACAAAGACAAGGCAGAAGGCATCACAATTCCTGTCTTGAAATTATACTACAAAGCCACGGTGATAAAATCATCATAGCATTGGCAACAAAATAGAGCTGAGGATCAATGGAATAGAAGACACAGAGGCCTCTACAAATACACTCAGCCACCTGATCTTCGACAAACAGGCCAAACAAGCTTATTGGAAAAAAGACAGCCTCTTTAACAAATGGTGTAGGAAAAACTGGCTTTCTACAAGCCAAAAACTAAAACTTGACCCAGCTCTATCACTATACACTAAGCTAAAGTCATAATGGATTAAAGATCTAAACATTAAAACAGAAACACTCAATCTCCTGCAAGAGAAAATAGGAGGAACTCTTGAAGACATAGGGGTAGGCAAAGATTTCATGAGCAAACATGTATTTTCCTTCAGGAGTTTCTGCATGTCAGAAGAAATTGTCAACAAAGTGAAAAGACAACCCACAAATGTTAAAAAATCCTATCTAATAAGCAATCAGACAAAGTTCTGCTCACTAGAATATATAAAGAACTAAGATATACCAGGGCCCTCAGATTTAAAGACCCATTTAGAAATGGGTATCTGAGATTACACACTTCTCAGAGGACAAAATTAAAGAAGTGAATAAATATGTGAAAAAAATGCTCCACATTGCTAGCCATCCATGAAGTGCAAATAAAAACAACACTGAGATACCATCTCCCTCCAGAAAGAATGGCTATCATAAGGAAATCAACCAACAACAAATGTTGGAGAGGATGTGTGGAAAAGGGAACACTTCTCCACTGCTGGTTGGATTGTAGACTGGTGTAAGTATTGTGAAGATCAGTGTGGAGACTCCTTAAAGAGTAGGACTGGAAATCCCATTCAAGTAGGCTATCCCCGTACTGGGAATTTTCCCAAAGGAACTAAAAACATTGTATCATAGTGATATATGTGTACCTATGTTTATAGCAGCACAATTTGTGATAGCAAAATCTTGGAAACAACCAAGATGTCCATCACATGAGGAATGGTTGAAAAAGATATGGTATTTCTGTATAATGGAGTATTACTCAGCTATAAAGAATGATAAAATTGAAGCATTTGTATTGAAGTGGATGCCACTGGAATATATACTCCTAAGTGAAATAAATCAGACACACATGTGCAAATATCATATAGTCTCCCTAATATAAGAAGTCAAAAGAAGAAATACAAATAGAAGTGTGCAACAACAACTAAAAAGAACTTAGTCAGATAGGGAAACCTGAACAGCATATGTTGCAGGGTATTAATCAGCTTTTCTTCTGGATGGTAACAACCTAAGTTCACAGATCAAAAATTGGAGAAATGGAAGGGCCGCAAGGTCAGCCAACATTTTGGCCCTGGCCTTTCAAGGTCAGGAAAGACTCAGGACATAGAAGAACCTGTACTGTAACATTGCAAAACTCACTTGTGCCCCAAATTTTCTGAAAGGAAAATGATCGATGATCTATAGTGTGCCTGGGGAGAATCACATGGAAAGAAAACTTTCTCTCAGGCTCTCACAGAGAGCAAACTAGTCAAGCAATGGCCATGACTCATCCAAATGTCTGACACAGACAAAGGATCTACAGAATGAGGTACAGGGTTATGGGATAAACCCTGAGGGGAGCTGACTGACCTCATCAGATACAAAAGCTACATTTTTTGTTATATAGGTCTTGCTTTATCTCGGTCTTAACTATCCAGCAGAAAAGAATAAAAATGAGGTATATAATATTGGGCCACATTAATAAGTTGAGCTGTAAATGGCTAGTCAACAACTTCTTCAGATAACTCACTATTATTGTGGACTGCTGGACTGTGTTTGATTGTGTCACCAAGTTCAGGCACCTATAATGGTTTAATGACAATGGAGTGCCCATCTTTGACAGGTGTAGACAAAAAAAGGGGGATACAAAGGAAGAACCATGATGTGTTTGTATAAACAATACAGTTAGGATAAATATGCAGTACTTCTGCATAATAATATAAGTGGCAAGATTAGCACTAATAGAAGCTGGAGAAGATATTATGTCGGCTTCTGGTTCTATGGACAACCACTAGGAAGATAACAAGGTAGAAAGTATTAATTATTGAAACTGTGCTATAATTCATCTTTAAAAAAATAAGATAATTATATAGCTACATTGTCTTACTTCATTGATTAGAGACATCTGCTCTAATAGTGTCTGTAAGTAGAATATCATGTATGCACCTTGTACAATAACAAACTATTACAAAAATAATTTTCAATGTATTAATTATTGAATCTGTTCTATTAATTTGATTTGTAGCTGTCTCATTGCTATTTGTTCTTCAATAAAAATAAAAAAACAAGGTGAGAAAAAAAAGATAGAAAAGTCTTTGGAGTGGGTTTCAAGAGAACCTTCTCTTTGACTTTTTCTGAAACAGTAAGACAACTTTATTAAAACAAAATTCTACATATCACACAATTTACAGACTTAAAATGCAAGTGCCAACAGACTATACAACCAAAATCAAACTTGGATCATTTCTGTCAACCCAAAGCAAAATACTTTGCTTACTCTTCATCATCTCCCAATCCTTACCCCCTAAATCTAGTTAACCACTGAACTACTTTTTATCTTCATAGCTTTTGTCAGCAACGGGGATTTATTTTTTGGCTGTTTTTTATTATTATTATGATTTTAGGGAAGGGTCTACAGAGTGCTCAGGGTCTCACTACTAGATCAGACTCATAGTGATCCACCTTTTACAGCCTCCCAAGAGCTAGGATTATAGGAACACACCACCACACCAAGTCTCAATTGCTATCTCAGTGTGCCGTGGGGGTGGGGCTGGGCACAGAACGCTGAGGATCAAATCCCAGGCCAGTGCCTGCTTGCAGGCGCTTTAATCCACTGCGCTATTTGGCAGGCCCTAACACTTGCCTTCTGAGCTAATTTGGATAGAGATAGATTTTAAGGTGAGATATCAACAACAACATTTGAGGTTTGTATCTTTGATTCAACTGGCCCTAGCAATGGGAATTTGAGCTACTCAAAATTCCAGTAATTGAGTCCATACATAGTCTTCTTTCACTTTTTTCAAGAGCCTCCTCAATTTGATAAAGCCTGTCTAAACACATCTATCTGCATTATCATATTTAATGACAGGAAACTGAATGCTTTCCCACAAAGATCAAGATAAGACAAAGAATGCAGGCTTCCAAAACCAGGCATGGTGGTACACACCTGTAACCCTGAGACAGCAGGATCACTACAAGTCCTAACTACATAGTGAAACCCTGTATCAACAGCAACAAAAATTAATAAGAAAAGACAAAGATATGCCCACTCACCACTTCTGTTCAATATTGCCTTAAAGTTCTGTTTATGGCAGTAAGGTAAGAAAATTAAAATGATACCTACTGGCGTAAGAGAAAGAAAACTCTCTTTATGCACAATATGACTGTCCACTACCACCAAAATCACCAACAGCAACAATGAAAATTATTATAATTAATCGTCAGTTACAGAAAAGTCAATATATAAAATCCAACTACCTTCTTATATATCAGAAAGTAGTAAAGATTTTAAAATGATATTGTTTCTATGAGCACTAAAAATCTCAATATTACATATAAATATTTAGATGAGAAAATTTTAAGTATTACATACAAATCTAACAATCATGAATGAGATATACCAGAGGATAACTGCAGAACTCTGATGGCAGATATCAAAGAAGGTCTAAATGAATGAGTAGACAGTCCATCTTCATGATAGGTATACTCAATATGGTCAAGATCTTTGTGTACAGTTTTAAAGTAACCTCAAATAAAAACCCAGAAAGTTACTTTGCAAACATCAACATAATGATTCTAAAGTTTATACTATGTAGTCAAAGACCCAGAATAGGAACTCCAAATAATGAAGAAAACAAAAGTTGGAGTTCTAAGATGACCTCAATTTTTTTCATAGTTAATCTATGAAGCTATAGTAATCATGGCACTGTGTAAGTGGGAATGAAATTTAAAAAATAGATCAATGTAAAAAAAAAAAGAAAAAACCAGGGCTGGCCAAAAAGCTCAGCAGATTAAAATGCCTGCGAGCAGGCTCAGGGACTGCGGAGTTTGATCCCCAGTCCCCTGGGTGCAACTGAGACTGGGCATGGTGGTGCGTGCCTGTAATCCCAGCTCTTGGCAGGCTGCAAACAGGCAGATCACTACGACTCCAATCTAGTAGTGAAACCCTGAACACCATGTAGACCCTTCCCTAAAAAATTAAAAAAAGGAATCCAGAAGCAAGACTACATAAATTCAGTCAAGTGACCTTTGATAAGCAAATATAATTCAATGAAAAAGGGGTAGCCAGAAAATAAAAAACTAATTCACTCCAAATAGATAACTTCATCCTTGACTACTATGGAACACACAAAGGCTACGAGAAAAGCTTCCACGTAGGTACTAACTGAGGACAGCACCTCATCAGAATAGTAGTTGCCCAGCTGTGTGCAAGAACATGAACCATGAGTCTCTTCCTAAGCCACAATGAGACATTCCATTCATTATATCAAGTCCACCCCTTGCCTTATCAATCATTTACAATTACAGTTTATTAAATTGTCACAGTATTAAAAAGGCACAGAAGAATGCTGCCATGTACATAGATAGCATGACTTTTCTCTGATGAGTCACATCCTGGAAGGCAAATGTAACATTTATTTGCAGATTCTATCAGGAACTATCATTTCATTGACCCTCACTTTGATGTAACAGAACAAAGCAAATGTATGCCAGGAGCCATGTCTACTAAATGGGGGCAGGCAGCCCTCTCTCTGCTCTCCCACTTCTCTTCCACAAAACACACAACACAGTTCAACATGCTCCTTTATCTCCCATTTCATTTTCCTCCATACATATTATCCAGTGCCTTTTATCTCTGTGTACATGGGTACATGTGCATTTATAAACAGCACATCTATATTTTCAGGGTCACATATCCCAACCAGAATATAAACTCCTTGAGAGAACACATTTTGTCTCTTGGTATAGCCTGGAGAACCCAAGAATACAGAACTTGATTATTCCAGAGACTTTTATTGAAGGAATAAAATTATGTACAAGCTATTTAACAAATCTATTGTGGCATAAAAATCATCCTTGATAATTTCCCCCTAGTACTAGTTCCCAAAGAAGAAATCACAAATAACATTCTCCTAATTTATCCTTTCATAAGTTTATTAACTTGCTAGGAGTACAGCTCAGCAGCAGCACATTTGGCTGGTATGTACAGGCCAGTATCATTAAATTAATTAACTAGAAGTATGGCACACTTAACTCATACAGTGTACAAGCAATGTATAAATGTGTGTGTATATAAATCAATACCTTTTTTGGTATTTTGTCACATTCACATACAATTATAGGTAGAATTAATGATATGCAATTCAAAGACAACATCTAGAACAGAAAATACGAACCATATACAATATATGATGCTTCAAATGCAATTTGATAATCAAACTTCAAGGCTCCAGAAGTAATAAAGAAAAACTATATTGCATTTGATAAATCCCCTTCCCAACTATTGGAATCTATTTCTCCTTTACTTATCTCATTGTTTATGAGGTCTGAGTAACAAGACAGAAGTTTGGATCCCAAGTTACTGCTCAGGACATCACTCTCTTTTATCTTCTGACCATTTGCAACTGCCACAGACTCTGTTTTACCACTTTAAGTTTTTAGATAAATTATATTCCAAAAATTCAGTGTACCATGCCTTCCTGGAAAAAAATATAAAGAAATTTAAAATGATAGTGACACTATATTTCATGGCATGTCAGAATCCAGTCTATAATATATTCTACATAGGCAACAAGTATAGTAACATATCTATTAGCTTAATTAACTTTGATAGGTCTCATTTTTTAACTCAGTTCTATTTAACTGAGTTGTACACAGCTCTCTACTCTAAGAGCATTGTTAACATTCTTTATTAGAAGTAAATTAACTATATAGACATACACACATGCCTACATATACTGCATACACACACCATATCTCAACGTGAAGAGTTAGTTGATACTATCTCTATCCATACTTAGAATTATAGAACCCATTAATGAACTGCATTTTTAAGAGTTACAGTTATAGTTATGTACAGACAATACCTGTCAGTGGAATGAGGCAGGGAAGACTAACAAATCCATTTAAGAACACAACAGAAATGTTAAAAGTAATCCTAAATTTGCTCAAATCGCCTTAATCATTTTCATTGCTTCTCAAATAACAACAAAGATCCCAGGGGCAAAAGAAAATTTTACAGATTCCCTTCCAGCTTTCCTAGCTTTAAATTCCCCAAAACTCAAATTATCTTCACTTTTTTTTAATGAGTCACATATATTTGAGATGGACCTTATGCATTTTGCCCAACCAACTGGCATCAATTAAGGAAACACCACCTCCAGGCTGAGCTGTCCTCATGCAATGGCTTCCAGTAAGAATAGAGGAAGACTTACAAATGTCTCTGCAATGATATTAACAAGACTTGAAGTAACAAAGCACTCTAGAAACATAAAATTTAAGGAATTATTTCATCAGTATGAGCAGACAGTTACTCAATCCCACCATGTAATCAACACAAGTGTACCTCTTCTTTCTTCAGCAATGTCCCAGAGGCCCCATAAAATCTATTTCCAACTCATTTTGTCCTTCAAATCATGATCTGACATGTATTTTAATCTAATTTCACTCACATGAACATGCTATATCAAAAGAGACACAAATAGATGTACCCTAATAGTATCTTGTAAGGGTCTCCATATGCTTAATCGAATAAACACTGACATTAAGTTGACATGAAAATTATTAACATTAAACAAGACTAGCATTTGGGGTGAAGGAGTAGGCTTAAACATAAATGTAACAGGAGAGACCACCAAACAATATGAAAACATGTTGGAAATTTCCTTTAATTTTCTCTATAGTCGTACTGTTGCTATCTTTTTCTTTTTCAAAAATTTTTAATTTTAATTTTAATTTTTTATTTTATGTGTGTGTGTGGTACTGGGAATCAAACTCAAGAACTTGCACTGGCCAACCAGGCACTGTGCCACTGAGCCACATCCCTGCCAATGGGCTATTTAAAGGACATTTTCGGTCTCATTTGGCCTCTTGTCCAGCAAAGTCCAAGCTCTATCATACTTTTACCCACCTAATCAGGATTTCTCAGTCTCTTTCACAATATCTGGTTAAATGCTGTCTCTACAGTCTATGGAGTAACAGCCATAATAGCCATTTCAATAAATGTGTTGCTCTCTTAATAAGTGTTGACTATTTTATGCACATTTTCTCACTAAATATGTATAACAGCCTTGTAAATTGCGACCTGATATTTAAGCTGCATTTTACAGTGGAGTAAAAGCAAAGTTTAAAGAAACTCAGTTACCTGTATGCATGAGTCACATAGGTAGTCTGCCTGACTCCACAGCCAGCTGGCCTACCTACAAATCTCCATGGTGTCTGCAGAAACAGTCAGAAGAGTTCCAGCGATCGGCTGGTTCAGTGAACAAGTGAAGGAAGACTCAAAGGAGACAGCAGTGTAGCCCCAGCAGACCCAGCCTCAATGTGGATCCAGCCTAGCATTTAAAATGCGCCCCAGTCCTCTGTTTCCACAGCTCCCTTCCCTCACCCTCCACTCAGCTGTGCCCAGCTGACTGTCCCTCGTCCACGCATATCTGAAGTAGGAGTGTCCTGCAGGCTTCTCAGGGCAACCTCCTGCTCACCAAGCCTATTCCAGGTGCCCTCGCCTTGGGAAAGCAGCACTAGATTGGAGAACACATCCCCACACCACTAGCTCCTCTCTATTTATTTATTTATTTTTGCAGGGTCTTGCTATGCAGTTCAGACTTATAGTGATCCTCCTGTCCCAGCCCCCCCAGCACTGGGATTATAGGCATGCCCCACCACGCCTGGTTTTGTCTTCTGGGGCCAGCAAGGCATGCAGTACCTGGGATCAGACTCATGCCCTTGCAATTGCCAGGCAGGCGCTTAGCCCACAGAGCTGTGTCCCCAGCCTTCCTCCCTCTCTGTCTGAGTGGATACACATTCCTCCAACTGCTCCCATGCATTCACACTTTATACACAACCCATGCTTTCTCCACACCAAAGAAAAGGATATCCTGGTTTCCTGCTTGATGCTACCTAGACTCTCTGTACTACTTGCACTCAATTTAAATCCACCTTTACTAGCACTACAAGCCATCTCCTGCCATCCTCATAGAGGACACCACACCACCCTCTATGAGGCAAATTCTACCAGAGTCCACATCTCCTGTCTGCCTGGAGCCTGCATTTTTACTTGAATCCCTCTGGCTCAAGTAGTTTGCTGCATTCTGAGGATACCTTGGGGGTTAGCACTTACTTGTGTGATATGAAACACTGCAACAGTTGGTTCCCATGCTCAGCCTCTCATCATCCCTCCTCAAAGCCCCTCTTCTCTTTTCCTGGGGCTGGGGAATACTGGAGATTAGACTCTTCTTTTAAAGTCTTGAGGAAGGGTCTCACTACATTGCCCAAGCTGAGCCTACAACTCGTGATCCTCTTGCCTCAGTCTCCCAGCGTTCTGCAATCCCGGAAGTGTGCCACCACCCCGGACTTCTCCTGCCTACCACAGTGACCGATGATCAGCCTAACCCCAGCTCATGACCCTTTTCAGCCACGTCACAGGCAAAGCCAGCCCAAGGAATGTTAGAGCAGCAGTACAAACCACTCTCATTTCCACTTTCTCCCCAAGGCCCTGCCTTATCTGCTACTCCCAGAACATATTGCTATCCCTCATGCTGTCTTTCAGATTTAGCCTTCTGTTTGCAAGGAGTTCATCAAGTCAGGTGCTGCTTGGCATCTTCCTCATCTGTACCTATACTTTCACTACCCTCCACATTGTCTTCCCAACTCACTAAATGCAACATGTTAACAGCCCAGGGAATTTCCCAGCATCTGTGGCATTCTTCACCATAAACTAGGTCCATCCAGAAGAAGCAAGCTAAGTGCCAGGTCTTGGAGTGAGTTTTCCTGAGCTCATTAAATAATTATGAATTTTGTAAATGTTCCTTATGTGTTTTTATTAAATTACCATAGTAATTACTTATTAAATAAGCCACACAAGCATCTATATCAATCACATGAGAAATGCCCACTAAAAGATTTAAAGACACATAAAAGGCATCCCAAAGCCGTCCCTTGGTGTGATTCCTTCGCAGATGTACTCAGCTTACTAATTCATGATTAATTTTTGAGGCAAAGAGCAGCATCTAATCACCGTATTTTTATAGCTTTGTAGTATCTATGCATTTCCCCTCAGTGGATGCAGACTACTTTCATCTTGTCTCAATGCCAGAAATATTAACATTAACAGAAAAGACGTACTGTATTATACAAAACATGAGGGAAAACAGTAAATTACATTATGTGTCAATCAAGAAGTCAACCAATAAAAAGCTCTGGAGGGGCTGGAGGAAGAAAGGAACCTTTCTCTATTGTTGATAGGAGTATAGACTGGTGCAATCCCTATGGAAATCAGTGTGGAGATTCATCGAAAAACTAGGACTAGGGTCTCATTCAACCCACTATTCCCCTCCTGGGTACTTTTCCAGAAGAACTGAAAACATTATACCAAAGCAATATTTGTGCATCCATGTTTATAGCAGAACAATTTAAATCTTAGAAACAACCCAAATGCCTACCAACTGAGGAATGGGTAAAATAAAATGTGGTATTCTTACACTATAGAATATTACTCAGCTATAAAAAAGATAAAGTCCAGGCTTTTGTGGGTAAATGGATGTAACTAAATGAATGGATAAAAAAGATGTGTTATTTTTACACAATGGACTATTACTCAACTATAAAAAAGTATAAACTTGAGGCTTTTAGGGGTAAATAGATGCAACTAGAGACCATACTCATAAGTGCAATAAATCAGACCCACATGTGTAAATCTGAAGTGTTCCCACTGCATTAATGCCAGCGCAAAGTGCTTGACTGAAGTACCAACCTCCGCTGCTCTTCGCCGTGTTCTCCTGAAGGGACAGTGAGACATTCATCCATGTGTCCGTGCAGCAACCTGAGGACATCACCACCAATCAGATACCCTGGAAGGGTAATGAGAAGTCATTTATACCGGAATTGCCCTTGGTAGATGTGGATGGCCAGACACATGATCTGGTCCAACAAGGTGTGAGAACCTGGACAGCATCAAATGCGTGGCCTGTGCTGGCTGGCCCCTCTGAGCAACATTACTTTTCCTAACTTGGCCAAGCAGAGCCCTCCAACAAACACACAAACACGTACAGGGTTAGATTTGACCATATTTGAAGTGAGAACAATCAGCACAGAGACAGGTAACACCCTGGGAAACCTGCTACATAAACACTGTGAGATCAGGAACCTGGAAAGTGAAAACATGCAGCATCAACCAAATGGAGCAATGCCCTGAGGCCAAAATATTACAGAGAAAACAGCCATGAGAAAGCTGATGCATGAAAATAACACATAAGCTCAAGTGGACAACAGCATAGAAATAAGGCAAGATAAACCTTAGCCCAAGCTCCACTCTGAAGGAGCAATTTCAATAAGATCTTGCACATCATGTGTCTGCATGAGAAAACACTCAGACACGGGTGCTCTCTGCTCATCAGCCAGCTCATTATCGTAATTCCAGAGAGGACCATCAGCTGTGCACTGAGGCTGAGCCCCTCACAAACACGAAGCCATCACCTTGGGCTGCTTCGCTTCCTGAGCTGATCGGGGCCACGCTCCAAAGCGTCTGCTGGAAGGCGGCGTCCACGTGCAAACTGCCGGTGCCATAGGACAAGTGCTGCAGAGAGGCAAATCACACTGGATGAGCACAACGCTGCACATTTAGAACTGCTCATAGAGAACTAGCTCGTGCTGTTGGCCAAAAACGAAAGGCCAAGCCGAGGGTGGTGATGCATGCCCTTAACCCCTGCGTGCTGGGAGACTGAAGAAGGAGGATTATAAATACAGGACCAGCCTGGCAACTAAGTGCCTTCGTGTGAACTTGTTTCAAAATAAAAAATAATAAATGGGCTTGGGGTATATCTCAGTGTGAAACCCGAAGTTGTATCTGCAGCACCACAGCCAACACACATATATGCATACAAACTCAAAAACCAATAGCATGGGGCCAGGGAGATGGCTCAGTAGAATAAGCGCTTCCCTGGCAATTGCAAGAGCCTGAGTTCAATCCCCGGTTCTGCCAAAACAAAAAAATCAATAGTAGGGCTGGCCAGATAGCTCAGCAGATTAAAGTGTCTGCTTAGGCAGGCACAGAGACCTGGGTTTGGTCCCTACTGGCCCTGCCCTGGGGCACCCTGAGATGGCTATTGAGCCTGGGCATGGTGGCACACTCCTATTATCCCAGTGCTTGGGAGGCTGAAAACAGGAGGATCACTATGAGGTTAATCTGTGTAGTGAAACCCTGTAGACTCTGTACTACAAATGCAGAAAAAAAGCAATCTAATAGTAAAAGATAATAATAAAAGTTTTTACTTGATTCAGATATATATTTCAGCTTTATTATAGAAGTTCCTAACTTAAATTAATAATTAGAAAACGCAAGTAACAAATATACTAAATGTGTAAAAAGAGACTACTCATATTAAAAATTGCTGATAGACAAGCAGTATAGGAGGTGGAAAATTAAAATGATCAATAAATTTTCTCCATATCACACTGTTTATGGGCAAAAAAGTAGATGAATACTGGTGAACCAACACTTTCAGTATGGAGTCCTTTCAGAGCTGTTATTTGCAATTTGATATAATGGCCATTAGGTGGCAACATTTCCAAATAGCCATGGGAAAGTGGATAATAAATTTCTTTCAACACCCAGATAACGGGGCTGGGGAGATAGCTCAGTAGAATAAGCAATGCCTGGCAAGTACAAAAATATCATATTTAATATCTTTGAGACATAATATGGGAGCTTACCAAATGTTAACCAAGAAAAAGTATACATACAGCCAAACGACATGTTTAAATTACTAATCACTACTTGGCTACATTTATAATTTCAAAATTAGAGAGAAAACACAACCTGCTTTCCTAGAATCCTCCAAAGAAAACATTGCCAACATCTCTCCATGTTTTGGCAACACCTTCCCAAAGCTAGTGATGTCCTCAGCTTTTAAAGACTTTAATCATACCAGCAAGTTTCTAAGATTCTTTTCTTTCTTTTTTATTTTTTAAAGACAATACAAAATCATAACTGTAAAAAATTAGAAATGGTACAGAATTTCACTAAATAACATGAAATGAAGTTGACAGTATTTGTTGTATTGCATAGTGTTGTCTTCAAATTAGTTGTTTAGATTACCAGATACATGCATGCAAAACTAAGGGAAAAAAGAATAAGAAAAAGTTATAAGAGGTTGAAAAGAGAAAAAAAAAATGAGCATTATCTGCTCCTTCCCATGGACCACAGAAATCAGCAGTACCATTACCCAAGCTATCCTGCACACATACATAGATATAGCTCTTCCCCTGTCCCTTCTCCTGTCCTCTCATCTCAGAGTAAATAAAATCTGAAAGGTACTATGAGAAGGGGAAGGAGTTCCTGGGATTCTGACCAGCCTGATAAGCTACAGGCTAGTTGGAGCTTGAAGTAGACATCTTCTGTGTAACAAACTGATCCAGAAACCCTCAGGGGCCCCTCTAGTTAAGAGAGCTCTCAGCAAGAACAGGGCTTTGCTTCTCTGTCTCTTAAAAAAAAGAAACTCTTGATGCTGTGATGTCTACATAGTTGTATCAAGTGGACCATGGATTAAAGCCTTTCCAACCACAAACCAAAATAAGCCTTTTCTATGGACATTCTCAGGTCTTTAGTCACAGCAATGACAATGTAACAAATACCCTTAGGTGGTACCTCCACTTCACCTGGATCTCAACATGCATAATCCCAGCTGAGATTCCTCTACAGAATTTATTTCTTTTCCAACATGTGAAAAAAATTTGAGTACTAATTAACCCTATCCTACCTAATGCCATAAACATGCAAGACATAGTTTCTTTCATAATTATCATACAATGTAATTATTTGACATATTTTTTTTTCTTCTTCTATGTTCCCTGATGAGGTTCACAACTCTAACCCTATACAGGACTATTCTGGACAAGTATGTGCAGCAGTGAACCAAACCTCTAAATTCAAAACAACATAGGTTTTTAGAGACATACCACCTGATTAATAAACACAGGGCCCTGGGATTAATTCCCAGCACTTAAAATAAAGGCATAAGACTTTTTAAAAGGTTTTAAAGTAATTCCACATATATTCATATTTCAATACTTACTGAAAGAAATCATATGTGTGTATATGTTATAGATTTTTCTTAAACCACAAAAATAATTAAAACCATTAATATTTTTATTTTGGTTTTAAACCAAGTGAAAGCCCATACAATATTATAATAATCATTTGTTAAATATCATGTATTCACTGGCTGTGCTATGTATAAAACACTGCGCTAATTATTAGTAGAAACATTCTCTATCCTGAGGATGCTTGTAATCGTGTAAGGAAGGTGCAAGACAGACAGCAAACACTGTTTTATACATAGCAGTGTGTAAAAAGGGACAGAACACTCCTGCCAGCATCCTGGGGCCTTGCAGGAGGCACGGTGTCATTTCCTTGGGAAATGTAGGATTTCTCAGGGGACATGAAAGGAGCAAGTGTCATACCCTGTTGTGGGCCTTGCATTTGAAAGACACTGTCTCCAAATGAGTTCATACATTCATTGGATTACAACATGAATAATAACAATGCTACTATGTTAAGTGTAAATATTTAAAACATACAGAAAGTTCTGTACCTCACATTACTGATTTTAATTTTTAATAAATTAGAAATTTTGCACTGGCAGCGGGCTGGGCCTGCCTAGCCATGCAACAAGGTCTGACGAGGGCATGCATGACACAGGGGAGGCTGCAACCAAAGGGCGGAAATGTGGGAGCAGCAAAGACCGTGCACCTCCCCTTTGCGACTTGGGGTACATTCCTACAAGTGAAGACCTACGGGCCCCACGGCAAAAGCCGCTCCCAGTCATGGGCCTCCTGTCTGTCTCAGGCACTGAGTGGCTATTGCTCTGGAAAAGTAAGGAGGAGCCAGACAGAAAATAAAACACAGCCAAAGGGGCAGAAGCATGGGACATTCTCTCCAAGTTCTACCACAGAATAAGACAAAGCATAAGGTATGTCACAATGTGATAAATATTCAAATTTTACCTGTCAGAGAAAAGCCTAATCACAGAAAGTTACCCAAGTCATGTCTAAAATCTGGTCTGCTTTTACCTTTTGCTGCTTAAACAGCAAAGAGAAATCTGAGTAAGAAGAGCACCAAGTCAGGCCTGTGGTATTAAATATTCAAAATGCAGTAACAGTTGCAATTGCTGAAACAAAGATGAGTTGTCCTTACCACAAAAATAGATATTGACAGAAGCTGAAAGCAAAATCTGTCTTAGGCTGAAAAACGTAACCACCATAGAACATATACAATCCATGGCAGAATCAAGGATTTGGGCAGCCATCTGCTCCCTCCTGGCCTTACCTTTAATCAAATTTTAGTGGTCTGCAGGATTTATAAAGCACACAAATTGTCTGAGGACGTTATCAAAACTGGTGATTTCAATTTAGCAGGAATAAGGCAGGCCCAAACAAATCTGCTGGTCCAGAAACTTTGTCTTGTAGAAGATATTACATAATAGAGGCACATTTTCTTAGAAATAGAAGTGGCACTAAAAATTTTCCCTCAGGAATTCTATAAGCCCTAGAATTATACATTTAGTTCCCTTTGTAACTCTGTATTTATTTTCTACATTTTAAAACATTTTTATGACATGAGGTCAAAAGTCTTTATCAGATTGCTAGAGGGCTCTGTGACCAAAAACTGTTTAGGAATCTCTAAACCTAACTTATCTGATACAAGTGTCTACTCATTTATTTTTCTCTCATTAAATGTCAGGCACTTGGGCTCTGGTAACCAGCATTCTGAATAAATTATCATCTACAGAAAGCAAACACGGCATATGCACCCTCAGGCTTCAGTGTTTTCTCTTGAAAGAGAAAAACTATAGAAGAGACAGAGAGACAGATGCTCTTTCCAAATGTAATATTCTATTATTTCATCATCTGAGCCACAGGGAGATTTTTAAAAAATGGCTAAAAGTAAATTAATCAAACTTGAATTAGAGGGCCAAAGGGTATACATAGCTCAGGGGAAGAACACACACTTAGCATGCATGGGGCTCTGGGTTCAGTCCTTGTCACTGTCCCTCCAAAATCAGGTCCATTGGTATAATAAAACACTTGCACACACTTACGATCAGTATTCTTTTTCATTGTTTTTATGCAACTTGAGGCAATTCAGTAACACATTATGTCATTAAAACTTTTATTTATCAAAAATTCCAAGGTTGGAAGCCAGGCGTGGTGGCGCATGCTTGTAATCCCAGCACTCGGGAGGCTGAGGCAGGAGGATTGTTGTGAGTTCGAGACCAGCTTGAGCTACAAAGTGAGCTTAAAGCCAGCCTGAACTGCATAGCAAGACCCTGTCTCAAAAAAAGACAAAAAAAAAAAAAATTCCAAGGTTGGTAGGAGACCTGTAGAATACAATTTTATGGCCTCTATTAATAGCTTTGTCCTGCAGATTAAAGGGTCCCACTCTTCACACTTATTTTTAACCAGCTGTTTGCTTGACAAAAGACTATAAAATCACTTCCTATTTACAGGTGATCATTGCAACATAAGCAACCCCATCCACAGCCTGGAAGCTTTTGTGCAGGTTGGATGATTCTCCACCTAACGCGTGTACGAAGTGCTTGGCCTGCCTTCTCAGGAGGCAGTGCCCACCTTCCCTCCTTCCTGTCCTTCAAGCTGCACATAGCTCTCATACCTAGGCTGCTTTGCTAAAGCTCTTTTTAAAAGAAGACAAAAATCCTAACAGGAGGAAGAAAAAAGCCTGCTTTCCTTTGGGATATGTCTGAAAAGAGGATTAAGATATTCTTTCATATTAGATATAAACAGCAAAAACTGGAAAACACATTATTTGGGTAAGTAGTTTACAATTATATTTTGAGTTCCAACTCATTCCTAGAAAATCCTGACTTAATGTCCAACTTATAAAAGCAGATATAATGCCTTCTGTCCATAAGGCACCTTCACAGAGTGTGAGGTGAAAACATCAATTATTAAATAAGTTTTAATCAATTTAGAATCCCAATGTTTGATAGTACTAGTATTTAAAATATATAATTAGTTTAACCTGAGTTTAGCTCTCACTGATGGTGTAAGAAAAGTGGCACAGCAGCTAGCAGACGTCAGTCACTACTGAGGAGTTAGAGCACTGAATGGAGATAGGCATTTTAAATAATTTGTTTCAGAACAAAAAAAATTAACTATTTTTAAACCACATCAGCATTTCTCAGAACATAGTCCTCATTTTCACATGTCTTCACTGAGTACCTCCTGTAATATTGCCTCTCCTTCCCAACTTTTTTTTCTTTTGGTTAAATATATGCAGTTACTCTAGCCATTCCCATATGGACAAATCTCCCAGGTAAGTAATGATAGTAATTACCCATGCAAAAGTGATAAGGAATTGAAGCATTTAATCCTAACACCCATGTAAGTTAAATTCTCTATTTTCTCCATCCTGCAGATGAAGAAATAGGGTCAAGAAGTTATTCGTTTGTGTCAGCATGAGTAGGGATCAATGAAGATGTGATCCAGCTGTGATTACATGGGGCTTAGGGTATGGACTGTTCTAGCTACCTTTGTCTATGTCAAAGTCCCCTTATTACCTCGTTACCCTTTCTTTCTTAATCTTTATCCCTGAGTCTACCATAAAAGTCCATAGAGTCTAGACCCTACTAGTCAATCACAGCAGAAACCTGTGATGATCTGAGCCCTGCCTCACCCAGAGGACTTCCCTCAGCAGCCCCAATCTGCACCACAATACATGATACTCTCATACACTTACAAATATGTTGGGTTTATGTTATGGCTCAGATATCAATAATCGCATGAAGGCTGATGTGTTGAAGGCTTGGTTCGCTGCTGGTAGCTCTACTAGGAGTGGTGGAGTGGGGGCCTGGCTGGAAAGAACCAAAGCCATTGGGCGTGTGCCCCTGGAAAGGACATTAAGACTGCAATCCCTTCTGCGCTCCCATTCCTTCCTGGCTATTGGGCAGTGAGCAGCCTTGTGTTTCCATGCGCTCCTTGACATGATGTTTTGTCTCCACATAGTCCCAAAAGCAATGGGCCAATGACCATGCCGGCAATCTCTGAGACCATGAACTCCAATAAAACTTTCTTCCTCTGGACTTACTTACCTTAGGCATTCGGTCAGAGTGACAAAGACCTGACCAGCATGGTTTGTTTCCTCGGATAACTCCTTGTGTTCAAAAATTCTGTGCACCATGCCCTTGACCTTTGCTGTTGTTCCTCTTACTATATTTGCTAGTTTCTAGGATCTATGAACTCTGACTTCATTAGCAAATAAACTAAAATTTTAACAAAAGAGGCTGCTCTTTTGTAGCTCTGTGTAGAAGGTTATGAAGGAAAAAGAGCTTACCTAGTCAAAATGTAACTTGTGAACTGTGATTTTTTTGTAAATAATAAGATTACTTGCAAAGTCAATAGGAAGTAAGCCTGTGTGCCATTATTACTATTGCTATTAATTGTACAGTGCTTTATAATTTAAAGCAGATTCAAATTCATGATCTCATTGTTGCCTCATAATACCTGGTTCATGTATTGTCACTAGCATCAGCCCCAGTTTATAAGCTGAGGGAGCTACATGACTTGCTCAGGTGGTCAACAATAGAACTGATACTAGAAGTTCCAGCCTCTGAGGCTCCAAATTTTCTACTTCATTCTGAAACAATATAATCCTGCTGATAAACTCTGCTAAATAGAAAAAAAAAAGAGAGAAATTGTAAAATTTCAAAATATATGTAGAATTAATATATTGAAAAGCTATCAAGAGATAAATGCTTACTGAATAAACTACACACCTGGATTTCCTACAAATCTGCATGGTGACTGTTCCAGGCTACATCAGTTGGGAAACCGAAGGAAAGAAATGCTTCGGGCCTCCCTCCAGCTATGCAACAGTAGGCACTCCACTGAATTTAATAGTCCCTGTCAGTTACATGAGGTGCTCTTATGCCGCTGCTGTCTTCATCATTGTCTCTTTCCACAAAGTTAGTGAAACAAAGGTGCTCTTCCCAGAGATGTTTGCAAGCTGAAGCTGAAGGTGTTGACGAATCAACAGACTGAAAGCATCCCCAACTCTCCATATTTCCACGCTTACAGAGCAAGCGTGGATTCCACCGACCACTTAAGGAATCCTAATCAGTCACACACAGGTTTCGTTGGTAGCACTGTGACATGCCTGGCCTCTGAACTGTGTTTCAATCATCACCCACATAAATGGCACATCGGAGTGCTGATGTGGATTTCTGTGCAAAGCTTACGATGCCTCGTGTTACATACAATTACCTTCTTAATCTTAAAATAAAAGTAATACTTTATACTTGTAGCCCTAATACAGATTTCAATATTCTATGGCCTGCTGTATGGGACTATTATTTAATAAAACCAGAACTTAGTAAGTTAGATACTTAATTGGCCTTACCACCAAATTGAAATATATACTGAATGAGTAAATGAGGTTCTTTTGTCACTTCCCCATTTCCAGCTATCCTCTTAGAAATAAGGCAATGTCAATGATAGAAAAACTTTTTCTTTGTTTCTCCCTAACATACTGTTGCTCACATGCATTAAGTTCTATAAATATCAAAACAGGCACTCACATCATTAATATGATCTTTACGCTGAGCACAAAATATAGACCATGAAATTTGGAGTTCCTGATTAGACTACATTTACATTCTATTAATAACAGAATCCATCAACAAGCACTATCAATATCATGAGCACACATGTCAAGGTCAGGAGAGAAGCCTACCTCACAGAGCTGGTAAATCACATTTGTGCCTTTATTCTGTTACATGAGGAGTTATTTATAGGTTGCCAAATAGAGAGACAGGCTTATTTATAAGCAATTGCCCTAGGTAATTTGTAACATAAACTATAAAGAGGTAACTGCAACGAACTGTCACTTATCAGAGCACCAAGTCCACGCCCTCACTCCCACACTTACCAAGTACCTTTCGGAGGACACACTAACTAAGATGAGGTCATCTCCAACCCGTACTTTTTCTCCTTCTGATCGCTGCTTAGAAGCAGGATGGATAGTCCACCAACAAGCTTCCCCTGCAGAGTAATGGAAGCATGAAACAGAGATGTAATTTGGAACTTAAGACTCATTTTCTTTACCAGTCACTCCTTCAATATAAAATTGCATGTATATTAAGCTCAGACCACAGAAGTGGAAAGAACTTAGCTTAGGATACCCTGAAATGCAGTTTCTTCCATAGAAACAAGGTACAACAGCTTGGTATCTGACCCTGGAACTAAAGCATGCTCCCAAAGGGTATTTACATGTGCCAACAGAAGGCCAGGTCTACCATCACCGTGAGCTGGTTTCCTTCTGTATACAAGCACATGTCACTGTTCTCTTCATAATGCTCTATGTAAAATATCTAGTTCATTGACACTTGGTTTTCAAAATGACTTGGAGCTTTGTGATATGACAACTCTATCCTAAAGACTTTTTACTATCTCAGTACTTTTCTGGGATGCTAATTTTTAAAAAGATATAAAGTTGTTGTCATCTAAAATCTCAACATCTTGGTTTTTGGGGTTTTGTTTTTTTTGGGGTTTTTGTTTGTTTTTTGCCTTGTTCTATTATTCTAAACTGTGGGAGCTTACATTCAACTAAGAGCAAATGTAAAAAATTCTTACCACATTATAAAAACACCTGGGTATATATTAAATTAAATAAGACCTACAAGTCAAGCATAAACACAAACTACACATCCTTTTACTATTATTTATCAGGTCCTGTTATGTAAACAGGTACAGATAATTCTACAATCTGTTCCCAATTGCTTTCTTTTCAAAATCAAGAAATTTATATTCATATAATTAGAATTCACAAAGTAGAATGGAGTAGGCAATAAATATTTAAAGATTTAAAATTTCTGAATTTAGTTAAAATTACAGCACTACATTTCCAAGAAAAATGAATCTTTTTCACAAGAAATATGAATAATTAATATTTAATTTTATGAATATTGTTTAATTTTAATATTTGTTTTATGATTTATACTGTTTCTTTGAATTATAATCTACTTATAAGACATGGTATAATAGTTTCTCCTAGTATTAGAAACTTTCAACAGTGTATTTCCATTTTTCATTGATTTTATATTAGTTTTTCTTTGTGTTTTACACACACACACACACACACAAATGAAAAAATATGTACATAACCTGACATAAGATTGATACTGTTTTGTGGAAATCATCAATGACCTTTTAAATGGGTTTGTCTAATTATATTTTACATATTCCCAATTTCTTTCAAAATCTAAATTTAAGGGTTCGAGTCCATGGCCTGCTGTGGCAGCCCCACCCCTGGGGTGCATTGAGATGGTAATTAAGACTGGACGTGGTGGCACGCACTTGTAATCCAGTGCTTGGGAGGTTGTAAACAGGAGAATCACTATGAATCCAGTCTATGCAGTGAGCCCCTATAGACCCTGTACTAAATACATTTAAAAAAAAAAAAAAAAACTAGGGCCAGGGACATAGCTAAATAGAATAAGTGCTTGCCTGGCAAGTACAAGGGTCTGAGTTCAGTCCCCAGTTCTGCCAAAAAAAAAAGTCTACATTGAAGATCTACAAAACAATGGCAAAAATATTCTACTGATATTTGTTATCTAGTCACTACCATTCTCTTTTCTCATCCAGTTTTACTATTTGTCTCTAACACATTCTTTTTCTTGACTAATTCTGCAATGTCAGGATGTAAGTTTCAGAACAGCAGGACGCTGCAAATTTTATTCACTGGGATTTCCCCAGCTCTACAAGCATAGTAGAGGTACCCAATAAAAATTAACTGTGCATAAACAAATACACAAATCATCCCCTAATGCTTCTTCAGCATTTACAGTCAATATGTAACCTGCGGTTTATGCTGCTTTCCTTACACAAATCAATCTTTGTTGCCCATCCCCAGCTGGAACTTCTAACCTTCATTCACCCACTCCACATTGCCAGGCCTATGAGCGCTTTTCATGCATTCACCCAACTACTGCCAGTGAATCCTCTACTTGCCAATCATTGCTGAAGTAGCTGGTACACAATGACAAGCAAGGATGGGGGAAACACATCATCCATTCTGTGAGTTTAGTTTAGGTAAGTGTACAACAAAAGATGCATGAAAGTTTTACATTCAGTAATTGTGAAGAAATAGCTTTGGATAAAGACAATAGTATAAGGGGATCAAGAAGCAGGTACACGACTGCCTCGGAATGTTGTCTATTACGGAACCACTCAGCATACGGACATGGTTCTAGGTCATGTCTTACACGTCTTTCAAAAACCAAACTTAAAATTTGCTTTTAACTGTGACTAAAATACAGTAAGTGAAGTATATTAATTCAATCAAGATCAAATTTAAAAACTAGCAAAAATCAGACTGAGTCAATAAAAATAAAAATCAGAGTAATGCATTTATGTTTTTAAGGCTAAGTATTCTCAATATTTCATACGCAAAACAGACTTATCCATTCCAAAGTTAATTATTTCTATAATACAGATCTATTTTTATCCAGTAATAGATTTTAAAATTTAAGGGGTATGAGAGAGCACTTTTCATTTATTTTTAAGAGACATAAAAATATAAAATCATACATATCAATGGGATAGCACATGACGTATCAATACATGCATGCAACACATAATGTTCAGATCACATGATAGATTTTTATCTCAAGTATTAAATCATTTATTTGCTCATGGGAAAACATTTTGATTTTTTTCTCTTAGTGAGATAAACATCATAATCGCAAATTAGGTGATTAGGGACATTCCCTAATCCTGCTTTTAAGTTTCTCTGCCCTAAAAATATGTGTCTAATGCATCCTCGATCATGTATCATAACATCTACCCTCCCACATAGTCCCACCCAGGTTCTCTCAGAAAACAGTTGCCCCATGGCACAGCACTCTTACCTGTGGTGTCCTCTTGCAACCCCACGTCAAAGGCCAGCTTATCAGTTGAAGACCGGGAAGTAGACAGACAGCAGAGATACTGAAAATACAGAATCAGTAGTCGTTACTGAGCATTGAGAATCATAGCCAAATCTTACTCTGACAAGCAATTTGACACCTGTCTGTCTCTGCTGATTACTCTCTTTCTAAAAATCTGGATGCTTCTGCATCCAAGACTTTTAAATTTCTGTGCAGAATAGCACTTACATAGTACAAATTATAAGCAAAAGTAGAAAAGAAATATGGTCCTTTTCCTCCCGCATAAAAGACTAAGGAAATGTGCTCTGTCAGTACAAGAGAACAAGTAGCTGGGGATATGTTTGTAATCTCTCACTTCATGTGATATTCATGACCATCAGACAAAGCTCAATGTGATCTGACAGTCAGAAATGTCTCCCAAACAGAAACTTGAAATCTCTTCCCTTTCATCTTCTAGTTGTGTTTGCATTGAAAAATCTTTAACTCTTTGAAATCCATCCTGTGTTGATTTTATAATCAAGGTCTCAAGATATGTGTGCATGCATGTATATCCTCCAGAGTAATCAAACACTCACTGTACCATTATTTCCTTTGTCTTCTCATCCCTAAGTTTTTTTTTTTTTTAATCTATGCATTCTTTTCTTGTTGTGGTTGAGAATAGGTCTTGAAACACAGTTCAGGCTGGCCTTGAACTCACTCTGCAGCCCTACCTGACCTCAAAATCTTGGTAATCCTCCTGCTTCAGCATCCTCAGAGCTGGGATTATAGACATAAGTCACTACCCCCAACTCCTAACTGTATATTCTTGGACATAAAGTTTAGGACTATTTATCAGGCTAACTTCCCTTCTCCCATTTCAATTTTTTCTATAATTTTATTGAAGAACAAGTAGCAATGAGACAGTTTCAAATCAAATTAGTAGAACAGATTCAATAATTAATACATTGCATATTGTTTTCTTAGTGGTTATTTGTTGTACAAGGTGCAGACATGATATTCTATTTACAAACAGTATTAGAGCAGATCCCTCTATTCATTGAATTGAATTAAGAGAATGTAGCTGTATACCTATCTTTTTTTTAAAGCTGATTTATAGTAGTTTCAATAATTAATACTTTTTACATTGTTATCTTCCTAAGTGTTATGAGGAAACAAAAAGGAATCTGCTGTGAGCTTTAAATACACTACACTACTATCTGCCTGAGCAAGTACATCACAAGTAAGCACATGGGCTTATAAGGGACACCCAGAGTCAATTCTGGGGCTTGAGCAAGCCTAGGCCTTCCAGCTTAGTGAAAAGGCAGTTAAACAATTAATGCAAAGCCTACAGAATTGTTATTAGGGAACAGGGCTCTTACAGCTAAACACCTGTCCATGGATATGAGGGCAGGCCAGAGCTCAGCTCATTGCAAGCAGATGAGGGGGTGCCAGCACCTCGAGGTCTGAAGCCCCACTGATCTGGAGACTGATGCAGCCTCTTGACTACAAGGTACTGCCTCCCAAAGCTGCCTCCCAAAGCTACAGAAACAAAGAGCTCCAGGCATCCCCATATTTGTGTTTACCCAGCTCAGGATACAAATATGACCTTCTGACAGGCAGCCCAAGGGGCTTACAGACTGAAGATCTCAACTGTTTTAAATATCTGTCTTTGGGAAAAATTAACAACTTTATAATATTCAAACTTCTGAGGCAAAAGCATTAAGGTAAGGCCTATTAAAATCATCTAAAATATTTCTCGGTAATAATAGAAGGAGGACTATCACTGCTCAAATAAATTCTAATTTTCACGCTAATACTGAGTAGTGACTACAGTTATTTAATTTAATAGATTAAATGTTAATTAAGTTCCACAAACAGAAGAATTTATGGTGGGGGCTATTGATATCTTGATGATATTCTTTATGACTAAGTAGTTCATATTGTTCTCATTAGTAATATAAACTGAATTTTATTTATTTATTTGTTTATTTATTTATTTTGATGGAACCGAGGATTGAACTCAGGCCCTTGCACTTGCCAGGGAAGCACTTATTCTACTGAGCCATGTACCTGGCCCCAATACTGAATTTTATTGAAGACTTTTTAGTACCTGTTAGGATAATCGTTTTTTGTTATTTGACTCTATGTGTTCTAGCACATCAATAAAAATGATATGACAGTGCCTAGCACACAAAAGATGCTAAATAATATTTATAGAATGGATTAAATTTTCAGATAAAACTGTACGACTATAGTGATTGACTAAAGTACTTCAGGCTGTCTGCATGTAGCAAGTCTACCAAAAGATCAGGTCCAGGTTCTCAACTATTCTAAGAGTAGTTTTCAGGCTAAAAGTTCTGAATACTATCCAAAAAAAATTCTTTCTATGAAATGTTCATAAAAATTATATTAAATCAACATTAAAGCTATGCCTATGCTTTTCATATACTTTTGCTATTGACTTCCACTAACCGGACATGCTTTTTAATATTTAGTGTATTTAGTACAAGGCCTACAGGGTCTGCCCAAATTCTGGCATTACAGGCATGCACCCCCATGCCCCACACCCAATCTCAATCACCCTCTCAGTGTGCCCCAGGGATAGGGCTGGCACAGCTGAGGATCAAACTCTGGGTCCACACTTGCCTAAGCAATAACTGGGCATTTAAAAATCAAGTTATTACACCAATATCTATGATGGACATTAACAGTTCGTGAATGTGCTTGATCCTGGTATTGGAGCTATGTTTAGATCTTTATACAGTGTTATGTTTGAGTCTAGATGTCCCCCAAAAGCATCTGGTCATGGGTGGAACTTTACAGAGATGGCTGGATCTGGTGTGTGTGTTGCTGGGATCAAGGGAATATGAGCACTAGCCTAGTCTGCTGATAGGCTTGGCATAGCTCCAGATAGGATAAGGCTGCCTTACCCCGGGCGTGAGAGCTATTTGCACTACAGGCTGGCGGCCCATGGAAAGGAGCAGATAATGTTTAATCTGTTTCGTCTCCTTTTTTTCAACTGTTTCTCCTTTATGTCTTAATTCTGACACACTTTTTTCTTTCTTCTTCCAATTTTGTGTGCTTCTGTCCGGTACTATGAATAACTGGTTGGAAGACAATACTGCATTGCAACAGATACTGTGAAATTCATATTACTTTGTTTAGTGAAATTCTGGATCACTTGTAATTTTTCTATTTTAATACTACCTTTGGACTCTCTTTATAAAATAAAATAAAAATAAAGAAGAAATGAAGCTATAAGGAACAGAAAGAGTCCCTTGTCACTCGTTGCTTGCTGCTTGGGTGCTTTTGCTGCCTTCTGGCTGCCAGGAACTGTTTCTCCTCCGTGACGCCCTTTCGCCTCGCGGCCAGCCGATTGTGGACTGAAGCCTCTATAAACGATAACTGGCAAATGTATACTCTTTTATACCTATACTCCTTGAACTTCGGGTGGCCAGTATTTTGTCTTAGCAATAAGAAGAGTAACTAAGGCATACAATATGGAAATTATATTTTTAAAGAAAGAAATGATTGATTTCATTATAGTTCTACATATCTGACTATTGCAGAGCCACTACAAATTATACTGATCAACAATTTAAACAACATGAAAATGCTCATGTGTTTAAAATCATGATATAAATTTGGTGATCTACTAAGATTACAATTACGTAAAAAGATTTGGAAATGTTTTAAATTATCTCCAAGTTTCTTTGCATTAATATAATCTCATATTAGTATAATAAGTACTTTTATCATATTAGTATTATCTCATGAGAGCTTTCTAATAATAGTTTTCTCAAATTAGTATAATCTCATATTAGTATAGGTCTTCTTCTTTAATTTCCAAATACTATAGGATAAATATATATTTCTCACAATTTGAAATTACTGGAATCAGCAATGGCTGTGACTCATCCACATGGCTGATACTGACAAAGGATCTACAAACTGCAGTACAGGGTTTCAGGATAAATCCTGAGGGGATTTGACTGACCTTGTCAGATACAAAGTTATATTTCTTGCTATATAGGTCTTGTCTTACCTTGTTCTTAACCATCCAGCAGAAAAGTATAAAAATGAGGTATAAAAAGTAAAGCCATATTAATACGCTGAACTGCAAAAGGTTCAAGTCAACAACTTCTGACTTTGCCAGTCCTATGGATAACCCACTACTATTATGGACTACTGGACTACATTGGATTATTTTGCTGAATTCACACAACTACAGTATCTAAATAGCAATGGAATATCCATCTTTGACAAAACTAAACAAAAAACGGGGATATAAATGAAGGAGCATTTTGTAGATGTATATATATATATATATATATCCAAAATAGGATAGTCATACAGTTACTTTCTCTTAATTCAATGAGAAAAAAGATTTATACTAATATCAGGATATCATGTCTGCATCTTGTACTACTATGAAGACAACAATATGCAACGTATTAATTATTGTAACTGTCCTGCTAACCTGTTTTAACACTGTCACATTGCTATTTGTTCCTCAATAAAATTAGTTAAGAAAAGGAGCTATCCAAGAAAAAGAAATTTTCATGTATTTTGTATATTATACACACACTATATATAAAATAAAGCATTTGTAAATTATATCAAATGTATGTTACTTTCTTAATGTATAGAAAATTGAAAGTGAGAAAACTGCCTGAGAGAAGGCTAGTGGACCACTGGGTGACATAAACTGATGTGAGAAAGAAAACACCTAGTTAGGAAGAAAATAAGTAATTAAGATTAGCACCAGAGGACAGAAATAGTGTTTTTACGGTGTCTCTCAGAACATTGTCTTAATTCTTTCATTAATAAACTCTTTAGAGGAGGAAAATATTTTTTATTTGACTCTCAAACTACCAAAAGATACTAAAAATAAGAGTCATATAACAACAGAAGGACTTACATATCTCCTAAGTTAACCTTCATCTCTGAAAACCAAACAGGGTACAAAAATATAAAAGGACATGCACATGAAATCTCATTAACACGACTACAGAAATGATATTGCCAGCATTTCCTGACCACATGTCCCCAAGGGGACCACCATGACCACAGGAAGACCAACCCGATGCCCACTCACCATCCCGCTGTATGAGTGGCGCAGCAGGATGGCATGTCCATAGAGGAGAGTCCGATGGCCACCACCTTGGGCAGTCTACAGAGAGATGAGAAAGGGCAGGGAAAGCACAGATCAGCACACTTACAGCAGTAAAATGCTTTTCTGTCCTTTACAGAAAGTTCAGTAGCAAAGAACATGGTCAAAATTATTGCAAAAGCAAAACGTAATAATTCTTAAATTGTAATACAACCATTAAAGAAGCCTCTGCTGTGGAGTTAGCATTTCATCTTGGTCTTGAGAGATGAACTTAAATCCAGAACTATTCTTCAAAAATATTAAAAGTATTCATGAGGAGCAAAAGTGAACATCTACTTTGAAAAATTGTCTTTGTTTACAAAATGAGACTCTTCTCAGAGAATATATATTTTTTTCTATAATACAATTGATTTATGCTACCCAGGAGTGGTTTTACTTACCTAATCTGGTTTGGATTACTTTCATGGTAACTGATAGAATTTTACTATGTTGACCAGGCAAATGCTGTCCACATGTTCTTCCTGTGAGGTACAACTATCAACTAGAAATATTAAATAAGTGAATAACTACAGATTTTATGATACTTTCTCACTATTTAAATGCTAATGTGTATTGATGATGTAATGTGAATGAGACTCTTATGAAGTATCCAAGTAAGCCACACTAAATTAATTTTGTTACCTAAGAGGTCACTGTTTATGAAAAAAAAAAAAGCCATTACTGCCATCTTCTTTGTTCTAATGTACCATTTTAAACACAGCTGTCTAATTGGCTCTGATTCATCGTAAAGTAAAATGTACAATGTCCAGTGTTGGACAGGTTGCATAACTTGTTTATGCAACAAACATTTATCAAAATAATAGTACTTATGGAATCCATCCAAAGTGAGATGTTAGTTCCTACCACCCCCCCTCGCTTGCTCACTCTGTGGTTTCTTTAAATTTGGTCAATCATGCAAATTTTCTTATTAAATTTGGTCTGGATCCCTGATTTAAATTAATTGAACAAATACTAATGGATTTCCTATGGCACAGGGAGCTTTGGTACTTTAAGAGGCTACTTACAGCAAAGAGTGGCTGGATACTTCTAGGGGGTCTTCCTTCAAGATTTTACAATATTAGATATTGATCTCCCAAGCCCAATTGCAATGAGAAAAGACAACCATTGTTGGATGACGTATCACAAGGAGCAGAAATTGAGCACTGTAGAACAAGAGTTGTTTTTCCTCTAGCTGCCCCAGCCCAAAATTATAAGTCCTTGATAACGCTGCCCCCTGTGGCTCTAGGGCCTGGTCAGGACCAACAGAAGGAAAGTCAGACTCATGAGACAGCAAGCTGGAGACCACTTGTCTTTCAATGAAAAGAAAAATAGTTAATTAATTCAAAAAAATTAATCATGGTGTTTTTTCCAGATTTACAAATTGCTGCTTGAAGTTTAAAACAGTGGAAGATTAAGCAATGCCTTCAATACTCCAATTAAAAAGAAAAATGGGAAAATAAATTATATGCAGCACAAATAAATCTTTAATTCACACAATGTCATGTATACTCTAATGCATGCTAATTCTCTAGTAAACCAAATTAAACAAAGGGAATACTCTTTAGTATTCATTCAAAAATATTTTTTGGATAAATATTTCTGAGCGGTGCAGTCTCTATTGCCAAAGGTCTTATACACAATAAGCTCACACTCTTTTCCTCTGCTTTGCAAATGAAACTTGTCTCACAAAACTGAAGTTATTCATTAAATATTTACTACATCCTCTGCATCTGCCGTCAAAATATTTGCAGTCCAGCAGCAAAGACAAAAGAAAGTAGACGCTTGAGAACTGTATCTTTGTGTATTTCCTAACACCTCCCACTATAAGATGGGTTATTAGGCCATTTGGGCAAAGTATTTCTGTAATGACATGCCCTTGGAGTACTTCTGAAGATGTGGCAATACCCCTGACTTTTGAAAACTGCTGCTTATCACTCACTGCACCCCAGCTTGTCTCTCGTCATTCTGGAGCCACCAGTGCCCTTAGCAAGCTGTTCCCAGCCCTCCACAGAATCAGAGGCTGGATGCCAGCACCTTTTAGACTCAGTCATCCACAGAAGATGAGACTCTGCACCACGGGACTGGTGCTTTCTTGGTCGAGAAGGCCTTACCATTTCCAAACACCTCAGTAATTTAAACATTCTTGGCATAGGAGAGCCCAGCACTGTTGACTAAAAGGTAACATTTCACTTTTTGAAGATATGGATTAAAATTGTTTCATTCTAGTCATGTGTCTGGGTTTGATGTCATTACTCCCAAGATGACTGACAGTTCATATTACATAATAACAGAAAACATGAACCCTGAGGGAACAAAGATCGCCAAACCTTCAAACACAATGTAAGCAACTGCACATGTCATCTCAAGTTTTTCACAACTTATTTTAATGCCAGTTTGCATAATTAGATATTCTCACATGTCTAGATTTGTAGGCTCTTGTCATAAATGTCAAATCATGGAGCTCACACTATAAGCAAAAGCTTCATTGTAAATACTACCCTTACATTCATTGTAGAAAAAATTCTCTAGTAGAACATAACCTATTCATCTGTTATTCTTCTTTGTGGGGAGGAAGATAAACTGAATTATTACAGCTATATTTGAGGTATCATTGTCATAAACTTAAAATGTACCATGTGAGAAATACATGGAATATAAACTCATAATAATAACTATGAAGATTAATGAAAGAGATTTATATGCAAATGACAATTACTGGCTTTATGTTTCATTTTAAATGTTTTAATAGTGTTTCTTTGTATTTTAGAAACACACATGGGCTTATTAAACTGTATTACACATTGCTGATTAAAGCCATATATCAAAAGCTATATATCAAACGTCTAAATATTCAAAGGTTTTTCCATTTTCATAATTATCTTGCTTATATGAAAATGCTATGCTAATCAGTTCGAACATCCTCAAAATTCCAGGCCTTTATGTGTAACTGTACTGAAGAACTTTTGTATATCTCTTATCTACTATGATATCATATGAGATTTTGCAAGTTACACAAGCTCTTAAAACACTTCAAACAATACGAAACCACATTGCCACTGTTAGAAATCATGGGAAACATTTCTTTCTGGGCACTTAGATATTCAAGAGGGGAAACGTAAGTGTTCATTTAACTGCAAATAGTAATACTTGGAAAACAGACAAGCAGGTTGTGTCAGGCTGGAAACTCACTATGCTTAACTCCTTCCACCACCTAAGAGCTGCATAAGAACTACAATAGCACAGCACACACAAAGGGAGTAGGAGCCTGGAAATCCGGGGAGAAGCCTGGCTTCAGGGCACAATCTGCCTAACAAAGCCAGGTGACCAACATCAGGATGGACACTCTGCAAGGAAAGGTTTACTTGCATTGCAGTCCTAAGCACAAGGGCCCCAGGGAACACATCAGGCTCCTGGCATTACCCAAGTCTGACTGCTCAGCACCTCCAAGCAGGAATGGGCTCCCACAGCAGAAAGCACCCACTTGGTGCTAAGCCGGGGATGGCAAGTCTTTCAGCGAGGAGTGCCCAAATTGCAACCCCAAGCCCACTTTTTTATTGTGCAGTACCAGCACTGTGATTCAACCTGAATACTGAGGCTTCCGTCTATAAAATCAAGTCACACATTAACTTCTTTTGTCTTAAAAGAAAGCACATGAGCCATAGGTTCTCCATCACTACCCTAAGCTGTTAACAATGCCTTGCCAGGCACAAAATGACAAACTCATGGTAGAAAGGTAAAAGATAAATCATATTTTGCATGCCTTTCCTGTTAAGTGGCTCAAATCAGCCTAATTACAAGCATCTGCCCTCCTCTTAATCAAATCCTGACCTTGCCAGATCATCCACTGCAGGTATGAAAATGAGCCAGTGGCTTCTGGCCTTGCAGTGAGCAGAAGCAAAGCCTAATTAAATCACTCGAGACATGCCAGCTAGCTTCAACTGAGTCTGTACAAAGTTTTCTGTTCACACCTGTTTTTTTTTTTTTAATTCCTTTATTTATTACAGTGTCTCGCTACACATCACGGATTCTTTGTGAAGAAGGTGCGGGGGTGGGGGGTGAGCTCAGCCGGCCCTGCGGCAACTAAGATAACTGTTTCAAGTAAGGTAAGCACTTGGGGTAAGCATTCCATTTACCCAAAGAGAAAGCAGATATGATACGCTTCAGAAAACTGAGGTAGGAATAAGATGATAAAGTGAATGATTAATGCAGATTTAGCAGAAAACAAAAACTGGATCTTTTCAAACAAAATTTTGTTAATAATATTTGCGAGGAGAAGATACATTCACGTTTTGCTGCTGCATAGGGTATTTTCCCAACCAAAACCCTTCTGTTGTGATACATCTAATTTAGCAAATAATATTGTTACCTTATTAAATGACAATGCTATATTTACTATTTCTGATTAAGATTTAAAGTTATTTAAAAGTTTCAAAGATGTTTCATGTCTTTGTTGATATCAAAGAAATGCTCACTTGTGTCACCCACACAAATAGTCACATTTCTTACTGTTAGTCAATAGATGAGTCCAGTTTGGAGTATTCTGTAATACACTGGTCCAGAGATTTGTAAACTATGAACTCAATAATTCAGTAGACTGGCAAGAGTAACCCTGTTTCCAGTGCTGCAAAGTAACCTTCTCAATCTATGTCCAGAATCCTGATGAACATTTTTTTGAAATCTTTTCTCTTCTTTAATACATTCTTTTGAGATTCAATTAGAGTAAGTCTTTACTAACTAAATATGAATAAATGTTATTAGCCACTGTTTCTAGGCTTTTAAAGTAAAACATTAAATTTTATGGCAGTTTTCAGGAGAAATGTGGTAGATCTATTAAAATGAAACCCAGAGCTGGGAGTATAGCTCGTGACACAGCGCTTGCCTACCAAGTATGAGGTCATGAGTTTGATTCCCAGTAGGAAAGAAACAAAAAAAGAAATACATTTTTTTAAATAACGTCAAAAAATGGTTGCATTCTGTTCTTCCTGGTGTTCCTTTCTGACATCTACCCTAAATGATGGGACCATATGTTTTGTCTTTCTCTCCTTTTAAAAGCTCTGAAGGGGCTGAGTTATTTTCACTTCTCCTACAGTAAGTAAAAGGAGGTTCTTCCCCATCTCTTGCAATTTCCTAGTGAGAATTTCCTATTGTATTTGGGCAAGAATGCTTCTACACTCAGTAGCTGCTATCATACCTCAAGTGAGTACTCCCAATAGATAGCTATAAAAATGTGCATCTATGAGAGAAATTCCTAATATTTAACTACACTTAATGTGTTACAATAAGACCCACATATTCAATGTTGTTGAAGTTGTTAAATCAAAACAGGTAATGTATTCATATTAAATGTTGCAAAATCTGATTTATTTTAATTTTACATGTAAAAAACAGTTCAGTAACTAAAAACAAATAAGTATATATAACTGTACTGAAAACTTACTAATAATTACATCTATAACAGATGATCCAAATTCTTACCTTCATCATGAATTTCTGTAGGGACATAAGGGAAAAAAAGAAAGTATTAAATGCACATCATTTCAAAGATTTTAAAAATTTATTTATAAAGAACCTATTGTCCTAAATGGACCTATATAAAAATACACATTTTTATAAACTTCGTCATTGCAGCAAAATTTAATATCAACTACATGCTAGAGAAAAGCTGTAGCAAGCAAAACGCTTAGAGAATGTTTTTACACTAGTTCTTCAGTTTTCTGTGAATACATGCCATCCTAGTGCAATGCGTGATTCAATGTTGTACTAAGCACCTAGAACCAAGTATAATCTTATATTCAGCCACTGGAAGTGCTTAATAGAAAAACACTTCATTTCATCTTTTGCATATAAATGCAGTGATGGAAGTACTGCAGCAACACAACTAGTTTTAGTAAAAACAAATTAGAAACAGGTAAGGCAGGTTTTAATCTAATGAGCTGCAATGAGGTGTGCATCTTTCATGCAAAGTAAGTCAGCGATTCCTTAGACACTGCATATTGTCAGAGGTGAACTTCAAAGAAACATCTCAAAAATGTTTCTCATTTTCTGTGAAAATGACAGTGTCTTTGCTCTGCTCATGAATTATAATAGCTCTTCTATTCTTCTACCAAACATTATGTGCTATATATTCCTCCATTTTTCATGAGATTCCCTAAAGTTTGTTTGACTTATTCCTAGAAGTACAAAGATGAAAAAGAATGAAGAAGAAAAGCTAATGTTGTATTTCCTAACACACAGCTGAATTTAGTTATCAGGAACAGAGCTACTAATGGAGTAAGAAGATAACATATTCACATTGGCCTCAAATCAAAAAGGAAGATTTTTCAGCAGAGATATTTATAAAAGTATGTTTTTTCTCTCTCTCTCTCAAACATATATAGAGAGAGCAATATGTATATTACTAAATGGAAATTCCATTTAGACTTATATCTTTGCTTTTCAATGTTATTTTTTCAAGGACAAATTGGAAAAAATCATTCTTGGCTTAGAAAAAAAGTGTTGAGTTACACTGGTGTAACTGACATTGATAGTAACTGATATCAGAACATTTATTTTCCATGTTAAAACTAACCCAACACTTGCTTACATATGATTAACTAATGATAACAATATCCATCAATGAGGAATTAGGGAAAATTATTTTTTGCCTTAATTCAAAGGAATAAAAAAATCCTATGTTCTGCTATAGCCCATGATTTATAGAAAATACTGTCTTTGTGAGATTTGTTAAATAGCAAGGCTTGGAAGATTTTTTAAAAAACACAGTCTGATTTCATCAGTTCTCTAAGTTGAACTAGTTGAAAACTGTAATAGACAAAAGAGAAGAGTGTCAGTAAAATTATAAGGTCCACTCTTCGGAATTGCTAAGTTGTGTATTACCGTAGGAAACATAAGACAGGAGAGAATTTACCTACATAATAAAACAGAACATTGCAAATTTGCAAAGGGTAAAACATCCATGTATATAATGAGAAGCATAGTGGATATAACAGACACACATAATTTTCAGAAGATAACCAAGAGCATGAACTATTATCTGCAGATTTTTTTCTTCATGACCTTGCATTTGACTAGCCAGGCCCCTTATCTGAAGTATCACTGACTGAATTTTTGTACAAATTTCTTTGTATTGATCAATTTGACTTCAGTATCAAACTGATATCACCAAAATTGAGGCATTAGGAGATAGGCCAAGGGGCCAATTCAAGGGCAAAGAAGAAAGCAAAGTACAATAAATCAAGAAGGATGAATAAAGTATTCTATGTTGCCTAGGCATTGTAAAAAGCAACACCAAAGAACAGTACATTAATCCCTCTAAAAGTAGTTAGCATGATAGAAAGTAGGGAAACCTGTAGAAAGACAAATACTGAAGAAAATCTCAGGTATGAAAAAATACCATTTTATTATTGCAATAAACCTAACCAAGAAGCTAATTTGATTTATCTCATTCATAAAGTCTCACTGGATGAAGCAGAGTAGCAAGTGATGACTGGGACAGTGATAGTACAGGTTCACGGTGTGGGTTATGACCTGTTTGCTGCCTTATAAAAAGCTTTTGGATGATAATCAATTTGCACTGAAAGGCAAAGGGTTGAAATTTCAGTTCTGAAGGACAAAAGTGTAAGTGGCAATCAGCTGGTGTTGAGAGTAGTCTACTGACTGAAGGACTGACAGGTCAGGTGACACTCCAGATGAGCAAGAGGCGGGGCGTAACCATCTCTACCTCCATTGACAAGAAGAGCCAGGCAGAGCAATTGCTAAGTGCACCATTCTAGTGCAAATATAGATGGCACTGAAGAGTTCACTGGGTGTCAAGAAATAGCAGAATCATCTTTGTTCTATAAGTCTAGGTCACTGGATGTAGAAGATCTGAAAGACTGGAGAGACTGTCACAGAAAATGCAAATCATTACAAAAAGAAAGACAAGTCAAATAACAATACTTCACTGTGAATATTGGTAGCAATTATCAGACATGGGGAGAATGAATAATCATATTCCATTTTTTTCAACACAAAGAAAGAAGCAGTAGATCAGATGATGTACAAAAGCTTCAAATGATGCTTTTGAACTCAGTCTCAATCTAGATTTTTCAACTGATATTTCACTTTATTGAAATAAAATATTTCAAAGCTTAGAGACTCCACAAAGGATCTGTCTTAGAACTGTTACATGAACTTTTACCAAAACCACCCTCCCAAAAGTGTCTAGATAAGAAACCAGCAACAAAGGAGAGAGGCTTGTCACTAAAAGTAATTATCAAGGGCACCACTCTGAGAAAACAGGACAAAATGTGGTGCAGAAGCTCTTCTGACATGAATTTTCCAATAGAGAGACAAAATCTCCTAGAAAATGTCCACTGAGTCTGTCTCTCTACCTCTTCTTTCCAAGTAGCATGATACCAGGATTAACTATAACCCTTCAGCTATATCATCTTCTTTGTTAACAAAGAAATATCTGGCATTTCACTATGTTGAGAAAAGGAAAAATTATTTCATCTCAAAATACCAGGTCTGAATAGTGACTCTATTTAATTAATGCTGCACCCAATAGTTTCTAGGACAGAAAAGTAATTAATGTGAGCGATTCCAAGTTCCAGACATGTCCCAGTATAAGCTATCTAACAGCATATGTGGATATATATTTGTAAAATATAACAACTATTACTTGTGATGGCAGATTCCCACATAAATGCTTCACCTTCTACAATTCCCCTGCCTAAAATATTCAATGAGCAGACACGCTGATGATAGATCCAGAAAATATCAGAAGGGCTTCAGCTTTTATCCCATAAAGGGCAGTTCTATATATATATGATACCTCCCACAAGATGTTCTTATGTCTCTCATAGAAGTGGCTCTTGCGGCTTTCAGAATGGTTTTGTGTCACTTACTGACATCTGATTGAGTATGCATGCAGATATATTTAAAAAGAACACACTACATTTTTGACAGATTTGTAGCAACTGTTCTCTTTTTCAACCTATCAATAACTATGTGCAGGCAGTATTTATATGGGCTGGCTTTCTTTCTGACTGTAATGGGTTTGACATATATATGTATGTATAATTATCTATTTCTTCTTTAGAAGGTTCAAGGAAAATAAATTATTCTGATAACCTACTATAAATCTTGACATTTTATGTATATGACATGTTTATATATCACAGAGCTCCCAGATGTCTAATATATAAAGTAGCAGAGGTATGGAGCCTTTTCTTCTGTTCCCAGCTTGTCTCAATTGAGAATTTCTCTAAGTCAAAAACAACGTCGACCTCTTCAGAGGATATAAGGACAGCCACTTGAAGACATGTGGAGACTGCCCCATGTTCATAGGACCACCACTATGTAAAAATGTCTCAACCAAGATATAGAAAAGTTTGTACTTTTTCCAAACCATTTCAAAATGAAAAAACAAAACTTGATTATATGAAATCATTTCAAAGACTTTCATATGTCTTTGAAATGTTACATATAAAAATTAATTTTTCAAACAGTTATTGATTGAAGAACATTTGAAATAATTATCTTAACTACAACAGCATCAAGCTAACTTTTAAAAGAATAAAGTACAAGGTATCATTTGGTCTACGCCAAGTTTCCATCATTGCTTCACAATCTGTTCCATTATTTCACTGTTCCCAGGTATGACTTCAAGTCTGAGGCTTCCACATTGGAAATTCTTGCTATAAGCTAGGGAAGAACTCTCAAGAGTGAGAGGAGTGGGGAGAAATAATAGTTCACTAACTTTTAAGCTAGAATTCAGAGTGTTATTCCCTTTTAAAATATAAAGAGCATCATTTGATAACTAGAAAGATTAGGTTTCAACAAGTGTGTTGATATCCAAAGAGACACAAGCGGAGGGGAAAAGAGAAAGGAGGTAGAGAAAATGAAGAAATCAAAGTGGGGAGGAATGGGGAGACAGAGCAAGAGAGACTGACCTGACAGAGCAAGAGAGACTGACCTTCCATGGACATGTTCAGAATTTTGCTATGAGGAAGCTACAAAGAAGCCATATGAATTTCTTTAAAGACCTAAGTTTTATTTGATTCCAGGAGGTGTTAATGAGGTTTTTGCAATGTATTCTAAACAAGTTTAAGAGATGTCAAAATAGAATGCCTGCCTCAGAACAAAATGACAAGTAGTTCCATATTCTAAAACTCACTGTTGTACTACTTAACAGGAGACCAATGGTGGTAGCTGTGAGAGTGCCTGCTGTCTCTAGCCGACAACTTTCACCTCCAGGATGCTATCAGGCCAGAGAAAAACAGACAGCAGGATCTTAAAGAGACCTGGCTCCCTCTCACCTATTCCTCACCTCAAGTATACTGCAGGTGTCTTCAAAGACAATCTCATACCCAAGGGGACACAGTAGGATGGTGTGGATCTGCATCTAAAGATGTGGGTGTGAGAGGCTGCCTGTACCCTGTAGGTCTGCAGCTGGGAGCAGGTGAGAGAGACTCTGGAACTCTCTTAAAGAACACCATGAAGTCTACCAGGAGGAAGTGTTTTCCATGCATCCAGACAGGATCTGGATAGAATCATAGGCCAGGGACATCTGGTGATAGGGACTCTCTGAAAGGCATTTGCCAAGTGCCTATAAAAAAGAGCACTCTGAGAAACTGCCAGGCTAATGACCAACACTAGGATGGAAGGCACTTGCTTGCCTGCTCCCTTCTCACTTCTTCTAGAGGGCAGAAGTAGGCACACGGTGATGGGCACACAGACTGTGCAGAACCTGCACAGTCTGCAGGATGTGGTGTGAAGCTACTTCCAACAGTTCGCCTGGAGCACCAGCGCTATCCCAGAGAGCTCAACTTGAATGACACTCACAAGGCCGCTGTTGCACAGCACAGACTTATATGGCCCAAACAAGACTTGTGTGGTCCAAAATGACTGAGAGGTGTTTCACTCTCTGAATACAGAAGGGCCATGGGATCTTCTCTAATTTAACTCTAGAGAAAGAAGAATGAACTTCACTGAACAGTTTCAGTAGTCTGGAGATAGGTGGGCAAGAGGTTAAACTATTTTCTATTAAATTTCTAGGATTCCTGTTACAATGGACTTCAAGCTTTGATGCAGACACATTTAAAGAATTGAACTGTACAGGCTTTCAGAGAAAGGTCATTCTCATATGAAATTTACTAAGATGTGTCTACACCAACCATTGGACTTCTACAAGGCCCTGCAGAGGCATTTCCACATTGGTTTTATATCTAAATGAATGCATATTTAAGCATCAATATATTTTATCATAAATATAACAAGAATCCTGTAGGATAAGAGTTATCCAATTTTAATCCTCTAGACCAGGAGATCATGGTTCTTTAGGGGCTGCATAAAGCCACAAAAGCTGGTCGCTGGCTAAACTAAACTAATCTCAGGGATATTTCTGTTGTCTTTAATTGTCTTTTTCCATTATGTACATTAATACACTTACAGACAGACAAAGAAATAAATCTTTTAAAATGAGAAGGTATGACAGACATAGAGAAAAGACACACAGTGAAATAAATCAAACGTAACCAAATGTACAGAAGAGCAAGTGGGAATATTTTTAAACAATGACCAAAAAGAGTGATTTTTATAGCTTTACACAGTCTCTGTATTTCCAGAAGAATGAGCAGTGGCTTCACTTCTTGGTGAAGAAATAGCAATCTGGGGACATCATAGAAAAAAATGAGTAAAGAAGGAGGAATACAAATGTCAAAAGACACAGGCTGTGTTTTGGGAATCTTATATTAGGGGAGCTGGGAAGACAGAGATGATATCTCTGTGGAGTTTGGATCAGAATTTTAACCAGGTATGGGAGAAGGCATAAAATTTCAAAAAGAAACAGCTACACAAAGTAGTAGTAGCTTTGTTACAAAGAGACAGATGCTGAATTTAAACTACTCCCACGAAGAATATATTATAGAAATGGTAGTTGTTCAAGAGCAATATTAGTCTCATCATCACAAAAACAGAAAATGAATAGCTCAGTGCATTAAAGCACCTGCAAGCAGGCGCAAGGGCCTGGGGTTCAATCTCTGGGGCCTATAATGCCAGCCCTACCCCGGGGGCACACTGAGACAGCAATTGAGACTGGACATGGTGGCACATGCCTGTAATCCCAGCTCTTGGCAGGCTGTAAACAGGTAGATCACCATGAGTCCCATCTAGTAGTGAGACCCTGAACTCCCTGTAGACTCTTCCCTAAAAAAATACAATAATAATAATAATTTTTTAAAAAACAGAAAATGAAAAACAAACATTTGAACTATAAAGAGCTGAAAGTAGTGAAAAGTAGCAAAGTATGGCAAAAGCCAGGTGGTCATGCAGGAGTTTGGCAAACACACCAGGAAGGCTAACAAGAAGGCAGCAATCACCCCTCACCCTCAGGAATCACATCAAGTGAACAGGAAACCAAGGCCAGAAGGACAATAAAGGCAAAATGAGGCCACTATCTAAGGGAACACTAAATGTGTCATCATACTAGGTCACGGAGGGAGGGAGGAAGGGAGGGAGGGGGGAGGGAGGGAAAGAAGGAAAGAAAGAAGGGAGAGAACAGAAAAGGAAAGATGGTAAGAAGGAAGGGAGGAAGGAAGGAAAGAGGAAAGGGAGGAAGGGAGTGAAGGAAGGAGGGAGGTAAGGAGGAAGGGAGGGAAAAAGTAAGAGAGGGAGGAAGAGAGGGAGGGAGGAAGGAAGAAGGGAGGGAGGAAGACAGGGAGGAGGGAGGGAGGAGGGAGGAAAGGAAGGATGGAAAGAAGGAAGGGAGAAGAGAGGAAAGGCAGAAGAAAAGAGAAAAGGGAAGGAGGGAGGGAGGGAAGGATGGACAGATGGAGGGAGGGAGGGAGGGAGGACAATTTGAAAAGGCTTCATTATTTGGTGCTCTATCTATTTTGGAGAGGTTCTAATTTAAATTCAGAATCCTGGGTTGTTAAAAATTGGAACAGACCATGGTTCCCCTCTTCCCTCTGCCACTCCTTTCGTCCCACCTAGCAGATGAAGAAACTAGGATTAAGAAGGAACGTCACTTGTTCACATGATACAACTAGTAACTCCTAAGGTTCTCAAGAACAGACTCCAGCAGCCTGTAACTGCGTTTCCCCCAAGTTCTACTTACTCATCTTTGCTTTCTAACATCATATGAATACATCTTGTCTTTTTCTACAGTACATAAAACATTGTCCAGTCTAAGCAGTAAGATTTTAAAATTAAAGACTCATGTTTTTTAACAAAAGAAACAGTAGTAATAATACAAGCTTCCTGTGGGCAGAAGAAGCATATCATAATTTATATATTTGAAGTCAATTCTATAACAACTACATAGTAGTGAGAATGGCAAGAATTTAGTGGAACCCATTACAATGAAGTAAAACCAAAGATCTATAAGGTTCTAACTGAAAGCCTGCAAACCTTTGTTCACTTCAACAGAGCAGTTAGTTTAGATGAAAAAGACAAGCCACACTAGGAAGCAAAATAAAAAGATTAGAGGCAAGAGCAAACATGCACTTTCCAGTCACAATTTCTTTGTAAATACTTGGAAACACATACCCATTTTTCAACATCAACTTGCTGTGGAAAGAAAAAGTCAAAATAATTTTTTTTTCACAAAAACAAATAAATACCTAGCAATGTATCAATGACTATTGTTTCAATCAATTTAAATGTGATTCATGCACCAAAATCTACTTCCAACTCTAGAGGATGAAATTATATTCTGACCCTTAATTAGCAACATTTAATCTCATCAAACAAAAAAAACCAATTTACTAATCAGAATAGGAAAAGGCATTAGTCTGGACATGCAACAGGTACATAAAATAATGACAGCTGAATACATTGAACAGCAAAGGTGAACATTTACCTAATTCTCAAACATAATAGGTCTCCTGATTCAGGCTCTTCAACTAAGGGTTTCTATTTAAGAAGGTCATTTGGAGACACAGCATCTAACTATAATTTCTTTTACAACATTTAAAGTAAAATGTCTCTTACCTCATTCTTTTAAATATTACATAACATTTCACACTTCAAGAAAAACTCATGCTTTTCCAAAAAATTCTAAACCATAAGGAAGTCAAATTATAGCCATGTGATTTGTTGAGAAATGATAACAAGGACTACCCAGATAGCTCAGAAGATTAAAGCACCTGCTTAGCCAAAGAGTAGGAACTGGGGTCAATCCCAGGCAAAACAAACCATGCTGGCCCCACGCCAGAGGCACGCTGAGAGGGTGACTGACACTGGGCCTGGTGGGGTGTGCCTGTAATCCCAGCACTTGGGAGGCTGAAAACAGGAGGATCACAAGCCCAACCTATATAGTGAGACCCTGTAGACCCTGTACTAAATGCATTTTTTTAAAAATGTAACTACAGTATCCACAGGGGAATGAGAACAAAAAAAAAGTGTTAACAAACTGTCTTATCAGTCCTCAGATACCTAGCAAATAAATCAAAATAATACAGTGTCCTCAGATTCCCAGCAAATCAATCAGAATAATAAACTCAACAGTAAATACATTAGAATGTATGATCAGTATTCTGTGAGAAGCAAGACTTCTTAAACTCTTCATAAATTTCAGTGATACCTGAGTTGTCTAATGGCTCAAAGCTTGAACTTTCCACTATATGAACAGTGAAGTTCAGAAAAATAACCATTAAATTCAAAATCTGACTTGAAAAACCCTTTCTGTGCAAGGGTGAGTCTCGCAAAGGCCAGCCAAATAGCTCAGCGGATTAAAGCAGAGCCCAGGCCTACTGTGCGGCATTGCCCCCAGGGCATGCTGAGATGGCAATTGAGACTGGGCGTAGTGGCCCAGCTCATAGGAGACTGTAAACAGGCAGGTCCCATCTAGTAGTGAAACCCTGAACACCTCGTAGTCACACGCCTCATCTCACCACAGACACAAAGGGATGATGCAACAGCCTGAGCACTGCTCTGGCCCAGGCAACGCCCGGTGCTGGTATTTGAGCATCCTGGCTCTCAGCATTGTGCTGGTTCATAATAGTGTCACATGACTCTAAAGAAACTCAGTGATGCCAGGAGAAAGTGCAGGGGAAAACTGTTATCACAGGTCACAATTCGTTTTTCCTAGAAAAATGATTTATAAGCATAGTTTTGAGGCCTCAGAACCAATTATTTGGTTTCCAATTATTAATCATAGGAAAATTATGTACTGGAACTTTTTGGTGTTCAAACACGAATTTGAAATGAACTGAGTTTGACAACCAAGGTATGAATATAATTTGTAATTATTTTCCTTAGAAAATCTGGGGCCAGCGAGATAGCTCAGTAGTCCAAAGCACCTGCTTAGGCAAGCTTAGGCAACTGCAGGGACCCACCACAGTTCCATCCCCTGCACCACCTTCCATGCCAGCTCCGCCCCCAGGGTGGGCTAAGCCGGCCACAAAAAAAAAAAAAGGAAAAAGGAAATTGTTAAAGGTTAAGGTCACATAGGGTGAAACTGTGGGCTATAGCTAAGAATTTCCCTCCTTGATTTAGCAAGTTCTTGGATGACAAAGTGCTTAAAATGCAACATACAAACAGATAATTTTTAAATGTTTTAAGGTGATATTAAAAATATCACCCAAATATACACAGGGAATCTTCCAATGACCTTGTAAAATTCAATATGCTACTTACAACACATCATTCATTCTGGCTTCATTAGAATTTTAACTAGTCTTCAGGAAAAAAAAGCATTTTAAACCTATCCTCTTTCATGCATTTTTAAAATCCAAAATCATTACCTAAAGGAAAATACTTTACTAAATGGAAAAGCCTGATTTTCATTACACATATTTTTACTTTCACATAAAGTTCAAGTCCTCCCTTGAATATTAACATATTCAAATGATGAATCCATTTTTCTAGATCTTAGACTAACAGAAAGGAAAAAGAAAAGGCTTATCCCATATGCAGCAGTTATCATATACTTTTCTTCCCTCAAAAGGACAATTCTTTATATTTACTCTTTTCCAAAAAAGTTCAAGAATATATGAAATGATTTCTTTTCCATATGTAGCATGACCATAGGACATGCTATACCTTTAGTGATACCAATGGTCATCAGAAATGTATCACGGCACCATGTTCATAGCTAGATGCTGGACATTCATACACACACACACACACTCACACACACACTCACTCGCAAAGGTGAACACTGTGGGATTCCCAAGAAGAAACAATTTGTAATCAAAAGTCATAGCTAATTATCAGCAGTAGACACCCTTTAATGACATATATAGAAACACAGTTTCTAGGCAGTGAGAATCAGAAGTAATAAAATAACGGATTCCACATCTGCACACCCAAGGTAAAGCACACACAGGGGATGAAATCATCAGCTAGACACACAAGACAAGACAAGTGGCTCGCAGCATTAGACTGGCTACATACAATAAAGTTGTTATTATGCATGAGCGCTGCACAGTGATTTCATGACACGTCTCTTATTAAAGTTAACAAATCATTTAATAAAATTCCTGTAAATAGGGCAGAATAGAATGTTTTATACAGAAGTGATTTTACCAAAGGAAAATATAAAGCCCATAATAAATTAGCAATTTTAGAATTTAAAGAATTACCAAATACATAAAACTTAAAACAAATGAACATTTTTACCAACTTATCCAATTATGTGGTATTTTTAAAAAATATCTTGATCTCATTTCTTTACAGAAAATAAATATTTTAATCTCCAAAGGAAATTATATAAGTGCTTTATCACACAAACATTGATTAAAAATAAAAATAAAAGACTGGGCATGGTGTTGCGCACCTGTAATCCCAGCTCTTGGGAGGCTTTAAACAGACAAATCAGTATGAGTCCGATCTAATAGTGAGACTCTAAACACCCTATAGACACTTTCTTGAAAAATACAAAAAAATAAAATTTCACATAAGACAAACAATCATTTAAATGTAGAAGACAAAACTTATTTTTTTAAAACTGATTAGTAGGGCAGTTTTAATAATTAATACATGAAGACAAAACTTAAGAATCAAATATGTCAGTAACTAGTTCTATATTCTATCATCATATGAAAACAAAAAAAATTATATAACATCTCTATTTGTATTCACATTTTGATTCAAAATATGGGATACATAAGCATGCAGTATTCCACAAATAAAGGTTCTTTAACCAGAACAAATCTTCTGTTGCTGCTTCCATATTAGCTGTTCTAGTATTTAAGATGGAAAGTTCTATTATAATTACATGTATGGGTCACATAAAAGTAGTTCCTAATTCCTTTATTTACATTTAGTTTTATTATTGAAATATAAGCTTATGTTTGCTCTTTTATTATTTGCCAACTATTCCTCTCTTGCTGCTTTAAAATACTGAAAAGAATGTACAGGCCATGACATTCACCTACTTAAAGAGCATTTCAAAGCTCTTTAGCATATTTACAGAATTATAAACTTTCATTATAGTCTAATTTCAGAACAGATTCAATAACATATGGTCTTATTTCTGCTCTTTTATTTCTTTTTCATGTTAACCAAATATTCTAATACTCCATTTTACCTCTGAAGTCTGCTCACTACATCTTATTACTCATGTAGTTGCATTCTAGAGACAAAGGAAGATCCCTTGACCCAGATATGTTTGGTTTTTGTGACTTTTTCTGTAAAAGCAGAGAATTTCTGCTCAGAAGCTAAGGATACTGCATAATCCTATGCATTTGAATGACACGCTGTGCAGTGAGTGCAGCCTCAAACTCAATAAGGAGGTCAATTCGATCAGCATGTAATTTAATCACAGGGATACAGGCACTGTTTTAGATTAGGAATCTTGAATGTATAGATTATTTTATTAGATTACTGTCATTCAATTTAGAACTCTTTCTCAGGTTTTGTTTACAAAAGAAAATATTTTTTTCATTTGTAAATCTTTCTTGGAAATGAACCAGATGTCAAATTTCCATGATAAACTCTTCCAAAATTACTAAGGGTTTAAAGATACCTAGAAACCACTGAGCCAATCATCTTCTATTTTTTCTCTCTTAAAAGTTATAACTTTTATTTTTGAAATGAATAATCTCATCTACTTGGATGGAATACTTATTTACCACTCTATCAAACAGTACAAGCTAGCACCACGCCCCAAAAACAACCCTAACCAGACAAGTGGAAAAACAAAAAACAGATAGACGCTTCCTTATTTTCAGTTTTATTCAAAGCACTTACTACCCTGTATCCTCTGTGTTGATGGCTGGTTTACTAACTACCTAGCAATTAGATTACTTCCCCCATTAGAGTAGGCAGCCAGTAGGGCAGGGCTTTTCATCAGCTTTGTTCATTTGCTATCTCAATGAAGCCTAAAATGCGGTGTGTATTATACTACACAGGAAATGCTTGGGACCTGAGGACTTGTAATGCACAGACTGCCATCATCCTGGAAGTGATGAGCTTCACGTGCAAGAGCAAATGGAAAACACTGTATTATTTCACTGGAGAGAAGAATGCTGCATGCCCAACACAGAAATGAGAGCATTTGGTATGGATTACATACAGGGTGCCAAAAAGTGCACACAAACTTCAGGAAAAGGAACACCTGCATAATTATCTGAGCGCCACATTTACTGATACATGATGAAATGAAAATAAGTTACCGTTGGCCTTAACAGTTACAGGTGGTGCTCAGAGTGGTGGCCACTACTTTCTAGACGTGTATTAGAGTGGTGGACTGCTGCTTGGGTGACTGGATCGCTGCACATGCCTTCAAGAGAAATACTTAGAAGACTGAGTTAAGTGCGCTAACATTCTGCATTGTACGACTCCGTCTTCCATAAAAACTGGTCATCTCTGGGTAGGATGCACATCTATATTAATAAAGTAAATATAGTATTTTGACTTTTTAATAAGACTACAATAAATTATTTTAAAATGAGAGCCAGTCTTATGGATTCACATCTAATATAATCCATTTTAGTTAATTCAAATGTAAAAATCATTTTAAGAATATCGCCACATATGTCATGCCTTGTCTTTGCAGCAAGTTGTCTATTAGATTTATGAAGAATAATTTAATGAGATCAAACTGTTCCTTGGAACAAATCTGAATTAATTTTTATGCTGTAGCTTTAATATTGCATAATTTTAGAAATTTATTTTACAAAATTCAAAGAAAATTCAAAAAATAGCAAATTTTACATGTTCAATTCCATCTTCATGCTAACATATCAATTTTCTTCTATCCTTGCAGTTGTAAATTCATTGATGACAAGACTCAAACCTTATTCAACTATCTGTGGAGTCCTGTTAAGAAATAATTTATCTTAAAATTTACTTGAAACAAATGATTAGAATTTATAATATTTAATTCAACTGTTGTATATTTTTTATTCTGAATTCTATTGACTTAAAAAAACATCACTTATAATTTATAGTAGTACAAGGATAGCAAATATTTTGGCCCTAGCTCTTCAAGGTCAGTGAGGACTTAGGACATAAGAGAACCTGTGTTGTGACATCTTGTAACTCAGTGGTATCCCAAATTTTCTGATCAAGGAGATTATGCAGTCACAAAGGAAAGTGATCAATGATGCATAGTGTGTCTAAGGAGAGTCACCTAGAGAGAAAAAATTCTCTCAGGTTTTCACAGAGTGAAAATTGGTCAGGCAATGGTTGTGACTCATCCAGATGGCTGACACTGACAAAAGATCTACAAGGTGCTGTACCTGGTTTCAGGGTAAATCCTGAGGGGGTTTGACTGACCTTGTCAGATACAAAAGTTACATTTTTAGTTATATAGGTCTTGCTTTAACTTGGTCTTACTCATCCAGAGAGAAGTATAACCACAAGGTATAAAAAGTAATGCCATATTAATATGCTAAGCTCTAAAGGTTCAAATCAACAACTTCAGACAATTGCCAGCTCTGCTGGTAATCTACTACTATTATGGACCATTGGAATATATTGGTTATTTTGCTGAATTCAAGTACACACAATATTTGAACTGGCAGCAAGTATGAAAAGGTCCTTTAAAGACTTCTCCAAATACAACTTCTCTAACAGCAATGGAATACCCATCTCTGACAAAACAAAACAAAAAAGGGGGATATAAATAAAGGACCATTTTGCAGTGAAAAAAATATATATATACAAAATAGTTAGGATAGATATACAGCTACCTTCTATTAGTTCAATGAGAAGAAAGTTTGTACTAATATTGTTTAGACAAGATATCATGTGCACATCTTGTACTCTGAATAACTACTAGGAAGACAACAATATACTATGTATTAATTATTGTAACTGTCCTACTAACCTGCTTTGAAACCATTTCATTGCTATTTCTTCTCGTTAAAGTGAATAAAAAAAATTTTAAAAATAGTAATTTATAGTAGTAAACTCACAATTTTCATATTAATGAAAAATGTACATACCATAAATTATGATTGAATGCTGTAAATCATAATCATCTAAAATAGAAATTCCAACTGACTTCCTCATGAATAAACAGGATGTAAGGCAAACTATTGGTTCATTTTTCACTCTTTTCCCTCGATCAAGATACAGTAAGACCAACAGTAAGACCAATAATTAAGCAACAATAAGCCAAAGTCAAAAGGACAGGTCTTCCAATTTTTCCATAAATACATAACAAAAGGACCAGCCAATTTGTTAAGCATAGTCTCCTAAATGGACTGTGCAAGTTGTGTATTATGCTCATGGAATTAAACAAAAGTGATGCCTTTTCAGCAAACGATCATTATTAGAAAAATTACTTGAAAACAGAATTTTTAATAAATTTCATGGACTCTGAACCCAAAGCTCTTTCCACTAATACTGTATTACCTCTACTTGACATTTATGCTTGTGTGTCATGGAATTATTCAAATAAATAATGATTAACTGAAATAAATTCCAAAAGCAAAAGTACATCAAAATTATAACCAAAAACCATATTGAGATAAAAAAAGTACCATCATCAACCCAGTATTTAACATGATTTTGTATTTATAAAACTGACAAACTCTATGTGACAGCACCAGTTGGGATATTAGATAGGACAAGAGGAGAGGATTAGCCAAGACCCCAGAGAAGGAAGAAAGTAGTCAAGGCTAAGAAAAGGTAGTCAGGAATTGCTGACAGGCTAATCAAGGGAGTACACAAGTACAAGAAAAAAGAGTAAACACAACAGTATCAGCCACTGCTGAACACATGCTTACATTGTGCTCACAACTGTATCTACTCTGTCATGTAACAATTGTTCAAGTTGAATGATAAGCCCCAGAGCTAATGGATTCCAGAACTTGTAATCTTGAGCATTTTTGTAAGGTGACAAATCACCTTATTTTTAACTAAGCTATATAGCACACATGCAAAATAGATCTCTGAAGCAAAGGGAGACCCAAAATTCGGTCCAGATGCGAACAAGTCATCCAGAACCACAAAAAACCCAGGAGGAACAGAAAAACTAATGAGATCAAGAATATCCAGGCACAGAACCCCAGACACAGCTGGGCCACAGGGATGTGAGGAACATTGTGCAATAGGTATGTCTTCCTCCTTGTTAGGTGGATATCATCTCCTTCACATTGAGAGGTCTTAACACTTCTGTGAGCACCTATGAAAATACCCAAGTATTGACACACTTTGAACAACAAAAGCTAAGCAGCATTCAGTGAGAAAAGGTCTTTGTTCACTTTTTGGAAGTACTGAGAAATGAACTCAGGGCTGTGTACTAAACTGTCCTCCCAGGTCTTTTTTTTATTATTATTATTTTATGATCTCAGTAACTTGCCTACACTGGGCAAATATGTGATGATCCTACCCAAGTCTCCCAGAATGCTACTATTATATATATATCAGCTCTAAATCTTTGTCTTGTTACACATTTTTAATTAAATACCATTATAGATGAAATATTTCTGAATGATTTTGGTTACTTTACTCAAGAGTCACAACCAGCCACTCTTGGGGGAACCAAAAGTTTACAAAGTAGACACTGTTTTTCCTGTCTCGTGTTACACATCTTGTTTTTTGGCTATTGGCGATTTTCATGATTTATTTTGTCAAAAATATTGCTGAGACTTTCATGGTTGGGTTCCTTTAACTTTATGAAAACCATACATATATCTGTAAATCTAAGAATAAGACCGAAGTGGTCCTCAATATCAAGTGTATTTTCATTGCCATATGCACATCAGAACATGCCAAACATAAAATAGGTTCAGTATTATTCCACTTACTGAATCACATAAATAATTCAGAAAGAATTCTTTTTTAAAAAGTATAAGGCTTTTTTAAATGAAGTTGACTGTGAACATGGGAAATCAGGTAATATACAAGATTCTTTTTGATGAACTGTCAATTTGTCAGGAATGCAATGATTTCATGAAAATGAGCCCTTCCTTGCCGCCACATCATCCTAGGAAAAGAGATCTACATTTTACCAAATCTACTGCAGGCTATTACCAAACTGGAAATGTCATTGTGTTTGACAAAAGAATTTTCTATAGAATCTATAATGTTTTCAAAGGAGATATTGTGATATACAAGGAAAGACGACATGGATGTCTACAGGATCCAAATAATTGATTTCTGACAGTGCCAGCAGCATCCAGTCATCACATAACTAGGCATGGTGTTTAGCCAGTACACATTCATACGATTAAAGTAGTCACTGTAGTAGAAGAGTTGCCCTCCCGATGGTCACTGTTCTAAGTCTCAGAAGACCTCCCTAACCTAGACCACTGCATGGTGTTTCCTAGACACCCACAAAAATTGCTCACCTGCACATCGAGCATCATGGCTGGGACCCACTCTGACCAACTAGTACCTGTGCCAAAACATTTGTAAAATGTTTTGAATATCCCTCTTAGGTATAATCAAAACTTCACAGTGATCTAAGAGAAAACCTCTTCCTAAATTATATGATTACCATTAGCTATCAGGTAGTTTCTTCCTAAAAGAATAAGATTCAGTTCCATAAAAATGTATTTCTTTCCACAGAAGATTTTTCTGAAATTACAGTGCTAATCAATGGCTTGTGGTAGAACTGTTGTGTTCTATAAAATGGTGCTCTAGACATTCCACCAATTACCACTTTAATTCTGATAAAAACTTTCTAGAAGACAGGTCAAAATGAAATCCTTCTAAATAAAAATATTTGTGGCGAAGCAGTTCTTAGAGGGAAAATAATAGCTATGAACTCACACATTAGGAAAACAGAAAGGGAACAAATTAGCACCTTAATGTTGCACCTCCAACAACTAGAAAAAGAAGAGCAAACAAAACCCAGAGCTCAAAGACGGGAAGAAATCATAAAGATTAGAGCAGAAATTAACTCAATTGAGATGAAAAAAACAGCTCAAAGAATCCACAAATCAAAAAGTTGGTTCTTTGAAAAACTAAATAAAGTTGATAAGCCTCTTGCCAACCTCATCAAAAAGAGGCAAAAGAAAATTCAAGTACAAGTGATAAGGAATGAAAAGGGTGAAATCACCACAGACCCAGTGGAAATTCAGAAGATTATCAGTAGTTACTTCGAGAATCTTTACACTCACAGAATAGAAGACACAGAAGAAATGGACAAATTCCTCAAAAGGTACAAATTACCAAAACTGAATCAAGAAGATATTACAACTCTCAATAAGCCGATAACAGCCAACGAAATTTGAAACGTAATAAAAAGCCTACCGACAAAGAAAAGTCCAGGTCCTGATGGATTCACAGCTGAATTCTACAAGAAATTTATAGAAGATATAATCCCCACACTCCACAAACTCTTCCATGAAGTTGAAAAGGAAAAAAGTCCTCCCAAAATCATTTCTGGAGGCAAGTATAATAGTCATTCCAAAACCAGGTAAAGACACAACCAAAAAGGAGAACTACAGGCCAATCTCCCTCATGAACATAGACGCAAAAATACTCAACAAAATCCTGGCTAATAGAATACAGCAAATCATCAAGAAGATCATACACCATGACCATGTAGGATTCATCCCAGGGATGCAAGGATGGTTCAATATTCGAAAATCTATAAATGTAATACACCATATTAACAGACTGAAATCTAAAAACCACATGATCATCTCAATTGATGCAGAGAAAGCCTTTGACAAAGTCCAACACTCATTCATGTTCAAGGTCCTACAGAAAATTAGAATAGATGGACTCTATCTTAACTTGATAAAAGCCATCTATGACAATCCAAAAGCTCATATAATCCTAAATGGGGAAAAACTGAAATCCTTTACTCTTAAATCAGGTACAAGACAAGGATGTCCTCTATCAGCCCTCCTATCAATATAGTCTTGGAATCCTTAGCGACAGCCATTAGAAAAGAGGGAGAAATAAAGGGAATAAGAATAGGAAAAGAAGAAGTTAAATTATCACTATTTGCAGACGACATGATACTTTACTTGGAAGACCCCAAAAATTTGACCAAGAAACTACTAGAACTGATAGGGAAATTCAGTAGCATAGCAGGATACAAAATCAATACTCAAAAGTCAATAGCATTCCTCTATACAGATAACAAACACACTGAAAGGGAAACTATAGAAACAATACCTTTCACAATAGCACTGCGGAAAATGAAATACCTTGGGATTCACTTAACCAAGGAAGTCAAAGATCTTTTCACAGAAAATCACAACACCCTAAGAAAAGAGATTATGGAGGATTTCAGAAAATGGAAAGATATTCCATGCTCCTGGATAGGAAGAACCAACATCGTGAAGATGGCCATACTTCCAAAATTGCTGTACAGATTTAATGCAATCCCTATCAAACTGCCACCAACATACCTCCCAGATATAGAGAAATCAATCCTAAAATTTATTTGGAACCACAAACGACCTAGAATAGCAAAGGCAATCTTGGCCAAT
>PVKA01004981.1:0-94159 GCA_004027165.1 Ctenomys sociabilis | reverse complement strand
GAGCAAGATGGCGGAGTCGGCGCGCTGTCTCTGGCCGGTCTCAGGAGCTGGGCGGGGGCGGGCGGGATGGAGCAGGACGGCGGAGTCGGCCGCGCTGTCTCTGGCCGGTCTCAGGAGCTGGGCGGGGGCGGGTGGGATGGAGCAGGACGGCGGAGTCGGCCCACTATTGTATTTTCTGTCCACTGTGCATGTAATTATTGTTCTAAGGTCCGTGACCTTGAATACATACACACACTTATATGCATACACACATATGGAGATGTTCTCGCCATTTGTCTTATAACTTGCATATATACGACAAAATATATTTTTTTGGTTATCAATTAGAATTTTATTTTCAGTTTTCTCCTGTTCCTTTTAATGTCTCATTGAGTTCCTATTTCATTTTTATTGATTATGATTTTTATTTTGATGCATTTCTTTAATCTTCAAATGATTCTGGTGTTTGATCATATTTAGGGATGAATTAATACCGACTTGCATTTTCTTATAATTTTTGGCCAAGCAATAGGTTTCACCATAGGTAGAATCCGGAGTTCTTTGTCTTTTCAGGGGGTGATGCCAGTTGCCAGCATGCATTTGTCTTACATGCGAATACACTTCTGTAAAGAAGAGTCCATCAATTTTTTTTTCTTCAGAGCCAGGGATTGAACTCAGGTCCTTGCACTTGCCAGGGAAGCACTTATCCCACTGAGCCATCTCCCCAGCCCCAAGAAGAGTCCATCAAACCTAAGAGGTGGTGTTGGCGTAGGGTTGGTAGCAGCATCCTGGCTATCGAGAGGTAGAAGAAACAATCATTTATTCCTATGTCTAGACTTTTTCTGGGAATTTTTTTTTCAAAGAATGGAGAGGGATATTTTCCTGGATACAGAGGATTATGGAGAAATTCTTGGAGCTTAACTTCTGCTATCACAAAAGTTTGATTTGTGTTTTCAGTGCCATAACTCTTCTTTTCTTGTATGAGTTCTTCAATGTAGGTGGAACGAAACATTCCAATAAGGAAAATGGTGCAGATCTGGCTTCAGTCTGTTGGCAGGGCTGTTACCCACCAGAAAGTGCCAGCCACACTGACTCTGATAGCTAAAACTCAAGAGAGCCTATAGCCAATTGTAATTATTTTCTTTAGTTCCTTCATCACCTTAGAGCCAGAATCTAAACAACTGAACTTAGTAATGTAATAGGATTATTCCCTTTTCTGTAGCTGCCAGTTATCAATTTATCCCAAATATCCCAACAAGTCTTATTATTCCTATAATATTCTCTAGCAATTTTCCTTTCCTCCTTTTCTTCTCATTTAAATTTTCTTTTTGTCTTTATTCTTTGACATACTCTATCTCCGGTAAGCGAATTGTTACTTTTTAAGTGTAGGGATGACATCTTTGTTATAAGCTAGCACTTAGCATGTTACCTGGCACATAGCAGATACCTAGTGGATATTTATTCACTCGGTGTTTAGTATGAACATTAATCATTACTAAAGGTAGAATTTGCTCAAAAGCAATTTGGAGAGAAAATCAGAATGGCGGCAAGAAGACTCCGCTAGAAAGAGACACAGAAAAGGCAGGCTGGAGTGGGTGGGTGACCTATCTGTTTTATAATTTTGCCTCCTATTGGACCATCTAAGAGAGTCAGAGTTGTCTTATTCTATGAAAGCAAAGAAGCATACCAGTAGCCAACTGAAGCATAATTCAGCTCAAGGTGTGCTGACACCTCTCCATAATGCATGGGCCACTTTCCAAGGACATAACCCTGTAATACTACAGAAGGCCCATGGCCCTTCTTCAGGCTTGGGAACACAAGGGACTGTTGAATTCTCCATTGCATAAGGTGACTGATGCCAAGCTGGAATGGTGTGGGATGGTGGCTATAGGGGACTAAACCCCAAGGCTCTTTCATACCTGAGCAACTCTTTATTAAGTATTTTTTTATTTCTTCTGCATTTCCACTGAATATTGATTACTCAGGTCGTCTTATACACATGCTTAATCAGTCATATAGGTAGACTCCACTCCCAATGTCTATTGTATATAAAGTTTGTTTTTATCTCAGTTCTTTTTCTTGTCACTCAGAGAAGTTTCCCCCCAAAAATAGGAGCTTTAGGAAAAGAAGGGAAACACTACATATGAAGATTGAAGCTAATACCATTTATCTTCACAAATCCTTTTATGTTAGTTACTAGATTGCATGGTTGTTCTGTCCACACCTGTTGGATTAATCTCTATATCCTATGTTTCATAGCATATAAAATCCTTAATGTTCAGTGAATTATACTGTATATATTTTATATATCATGTATGTTTCAGAAAGGTGACTAAATCACATTTGAGTGCTGGCTAATAAAACTTTTTATTGCCATTTCAGTCTTGTTTTCTCTTCATTTCTGATTGTTAATTTGTGGCAGATAGTCCTTCCAAAATGGTTCTAACTCTTGCTCATACTTCTTGGCTTCTTTCTCCTTTTTAATATTTATTTGTTTAAATCACAGTTGTACTATGCAGTTCAGACTTATAATGATCCTTCTGTCTCAGCCTCTCTGGTGCTGAGATTACAAGTGTGCATTACCATGCCCGGTTTTGGGGCTGGCACAACTTGCCCAGGGTTCCAGGACTGGCAAGTATTTGGTACTGGGGATCCCACCCAAGTCATTGCACTTTCCAGGCAGACACTTAGACCACTGAGCTATCTCGCCAGCCCTTCTCAGGTTCTCTTGCTTTAGCATGAGATTGTTGCAGGCTGCTGAGTTCACTAGAAATATTATAGACAGACAAGGCCAGGCTCTAAAAAGGGTTAGCTCAGAAGACAAAGACAACTATTGGAGGGAGGGATGCTCCTGCTGTGAACCAGACTTAAAGGTCAAACAAATGCTAAAAGAGTAGCACCTGGGATTGATACTCTAAATAGGTAGCGATCACCTAAAAAGACCCAAGTGAGTCACTAGCCCAACCACCTAAAAAGACCCAAGTGAGTCACTAGCCCAACCACCTAAAAAGATCCAAGTGAGTCACTAGCCCAACCACCTAAAAAGACCCAAGTGAGTCACCAGCCCAACCACCTAAAAAGACCCAAGTGAGTCACTAGCCCATCCTGGGAGGGAAAGAGACCCTGTCTTGTATTCATGCCTGCTCACTACATGACTTGCTTCCCCATTTGGTCCTGGGCCTAATCAACTACTTGAGCAATGGTGCTTGTAATCCCATTGGTTGACCATAGTTTTTTCCCACCCCACATCTGCCTAAGTGAGACCCCTTCTCTACCTTAGTCTTGCATGGTTTTGCCCTATAAGAGTCCCTAAAAGAGACATCTTCCCCGGGCGACCCGCTTGGGCCCCCTTTCTGTCCCTCTCTGACAGAAGCTTTTCTATCCAATAAAGTTTTATCCTCAACCTCCGTTTGTTCCTAAAATTCATTCTTCAGTTTTAGAGAACATGAACTCATGCAGGTCAGGTCGGGAGTTTTACTTCCCTGTATCAAGATCACATAGGTTAGTTCTGCAAGAGCCATGTGTGGGAAGCAATGTGACCCACTTCTTGTCTGAGACAGTTATGAGCTGGTGTTAACTCTCCACGTTCTCTTTCTTCCTTGGAAGCGGTGCTGATGAAACAGATCTCTGATACAGCAGAGCTATGTCATAGAATCAACTCAATTCCCAGAGTCACACCTGGAGAAGAAATAATAGTGATTGCTTCATTCACCTCAAATAGGGATGTGAATGAGAACTAAATCACTGTCTTACTGAATTATGGTAGTTTGAGGATTTATATGTCATTATAGTGGATCAAGCCCCTTCTGGGTACTAACTATTTTCCTTTTTTTTTTTTTTCTTCCTATTTTTAAAAAAATAATTTTCTTTATTTTGGAGAGTAAAAATAAGAGCAAGAAAGACAAAACAAAAACAGAAACAGGGTAACATAATAATACATAAGTTACAGCTTTCCAGAACAAGAATATCTGCTTAATAATGATTGATGTAGTACCTATTTTTATCATCAAATCTGTTGCTCAGATTGACAGATATAGTTATGCAAGATGGAACATATGATTGAGTATCATCACATGCTTTCCAGAAAAGTTAAATTTTTGTTCTTGCCTCTCATTTTTTTATTACCTTTTAAAATATACTTCAAAGAGAGTATAGTAATAATTAATATGACTTTAGAAATGATACACATTTAAAATGACAGGTATTTCAAGCATGGTTTTGGTATTACATATTGCTGTTCTCAATGTAGTTGCTTAGTTCACAGATTTCAGAATAGAGAGTTAGTCAAGGTGTGAATACCACCCATTAACTTCTATTTTCAAAAACACATGGAAATTCTTAGGACAATTGCTTTATCCATCATATATGTATATGTCTGATTTTTGCCCCTACCGTATTTCCTATCTTTTCTCCTTTCTCTCTCTTCACTGTTTAATCCTTAAGTCCTGTTACTTTCTGTTTAACTGTGTGTATTATACCAAAATTCCCAACACCTGAGGAATGGATGAAAAAGATGTAGTATTTTTATACAATGGAGTATCACTCATCTATAAAGAAAAACAAACTCGAAGCCTCCATAGCTAAGTGGATGCAACTTGAGACTGTACTCATCAGTGAAATAAGCCAGACCCATGTGAGTAAACATTGTATTGTCTCTCTAGTGTAAGTACTCAAAAGAAATAAAAACTGAAAGGTATAAAAAGATTCAGTCAAATGATTGTTTTGTTCTTATAAACATGAGGCAGGAGAACAGTTCCAAGCCCTACAGCTGAGACCAATCAGAAAGTGCTATCTTCAGTTCTTCTCCTCAAAAATCAAACTGCACTGCTCAGACTCACAGTGATCTCCCTGTTTTCAGCTTCCCCAGCACTAGGATTATGGGTGTACACCTCCACTCGATTGCCAGAGGACAGAGCCGGCATGGCATGAGGTAACAGGATCAAACCCTAGGCCCTGCTCTTGCTTAAGCCGCTTAGTCAGGCTGAGGAGTGAGATACCTTTAAACTTGCAGCCAATGTGAGTGCTCTCTTTCAGTGGGTCAGCTATGTGGATGAGTCATGGCTATTGCTTGATCAGTTTGCTCTCTGTGAGAGCCTGAGAGAAAGTTTTCTCTCCATGTGACTCTCCCCAGGCACACTATAGATCATTGATCACCTTCCTCTGTGGCTCCATATTCTCCTTGATCAGAAAATTTGGGGCATAACTGAGTTTCATGATGTTACAGTACAGGTTCTCCTATGTCATGAGTCATCACTGATCTTGAAAGACTAGGGCCAAAATGTTGGCTGGCCTTGTAGTTCTTCTATTTCTCCAATTTTGACCTGTGAACTTAGGTTGTTAACCATCCAGAAGAAAAGCTGATTAGTAACCTGCAGCATATGCTGTTGAGTTTGCCCTATCAGACTAAATACTTTTTAGTTGTTGCTGTACATTTCTGTTCATATTTTTTCTTTTGATTTCTTATACTAGGGAGATTATATGATATTTGCACATGTATATCTGGTTTATTTCACTTATGAGTATATGTTCAAGTGGCATCCACTTAAATATAAATGCTTCAGGTTTATCATTCTTTATAGCTGAGTAATATTCCATTATATAGAAATACCACATCTTTTTTAACCATTCCTCATGTGACGGGCATCTTGGTTATTTCTGAGATTTGGGTATCACAAATTGTGCTGCTATAAACATTGGTACACATATATTGCTATGATATGATGTTTTCAGTTCCTCCAGGAAAATTCCCGGTAGGGGGATAGCTGGCTTGAATGGGACTTCCAGTCCTAGTTTTGTGAGGAGTCAGATCCACACTGATCTCCACAATGGTTGCCCCAGTCTACATTCGCACGAGCAGTGGAGAAGTGTTGCCTTTTCCCCACATCCTCTCCAACATTTGTTGTTGGTTGATTTCTTTATTATAGCTCATCTTTCTGGAGTGAGATGGAATCTGTGTTGTTTTAATTTGCATTTCATGGATGGCTAGTGATGTGGAGCATTTTTTCATATATTTATTCGCTTCTTTAATTTCATCCTCTGAGAAGTGTGTATTCATCTCAGATGCCCATTTTGGACTGGGTCTTTAAATTTGAAGTCCCTAATATATCTTAGTTCTTTATATATTCTAGAGAGCCAGCCTTTGTCTGAGTGCTTATTAGTTAGGATTTTTTCAAAATTTGTGGGTTGTCTTTTCACTTTGTTGACAATTTCTTTTAACATGCAGAAACTTCTCAAGAAGAGTTGATCCCAGTTGTTGATTCTTTCCCATGCAAATATATGTTTGTTCATTAACTCTTTGCCTACCCCTATGTCTTCAAGAGTTCTTTCTACTTTCTCTTCTAGAGGAATGAATGTTTCTGTTTTAATGTTTAGATGTTTAATCTATTTTGACTTTAGCTTAGTGCATGGTGATAGAGGTGGGTCAAGTTTTAGTTTTCTGAATGTAGAAAGCCAGTTTTTCCAGCACCATTTGTTAAAGAGGCTATCTTTCTTCTAGTAAGCTTGTTTGGCCCCTTTGTTGAAGATCAGGTGGTTGACTGTGTTCGCAGAGGCCTTTGTGTCTTCTAATCTATTCCATTGATCCTCACGTCTGTTTTGTTGCCAATACCATGTTGATTTTATCACAGTGGCTTTGTAGTATAATTTCAAGTCAGGAATTGTGATGCATCCTTCCTTGCCTTTGTTGCCCAGGATTGCCTTTGCTATTATAGGTTTTTTGTGGCTCCAAATAAATTTTAGGAATGATTTCTTTAGGTCTGGGAAGCATGTTGGCAGTAGTTTGATAGGGATTGCATTAAATCTGTACAACAATTTTGGGCCATCTTCACGATGTTGGTTCTTCCTATCCAAGAGCATGGAATATCTTTCCATTTTCTGAAATCCTCTATAATCTCTTTTCTTAGGGTGTTGTAATTTTCTGTGAAAAGATCTTTGACTTCCTTGGTTAAGTGAATTCCAAGGCATTTCATTTTCCACAGTGGTATTGTAAAAGGTATTGTTTCTATTTTTTCCCTTTCAGTGTGCTTGTTATCTGTGTAGAGGAATGCTATTGACTTTTGAGTAGTGACTTTGTATCCTGCTCTGCTACTGAATTTCTGTATCAATTCTAGCAACTTCTTGGTGGAATTTTTGGGGTCTTCTGAGTAAAGTATCATGTCATCTTCAAATAATGATAATATAACTTCTTCTTTACATATTCTCATTCCTTTTATTTCTCAAGCTTTTCTAATGGCTGTTGCTAATGATTCAAAACTATTGAATAGGAGGGGTGACAGAGGACTTTGTCATTTGTACCTGATTTAAGACTAAAAGATTTGAGTTTTTCACCATTTAAAATTTTATTATCTTTTGGGTTGTCATAGATGGATTCTATCAAGTTGAGATAGAGGCCTTCTATTCCAATTTTCTGTAGGGTTTTGAACACTAATGAGTGCTGGACTTTGTCACAAGCCTTTACTGCATCAATTAAGATGATAATGTGGTTTTTAGATTTCAGTCTATTAAGATAGTATATTACATTTATAGATTTTTGAATATTGAACCATCCTTGCATCCTTGAGATGAATCCTACCTGGTCATGGTGTATGATCTCCTTGATGATTTGCTGCTAGGATTTTATCGAGGATTTTTGCATCTAGGTTCTCATGAGGGAGACTGGCCTGTAGTTCTCTTTTTTGGTTGTGTCTTTCCATGGTTTTGGAATCAGTATAATACTTACCTCCAGAAATGATTTTGTGAGGACTGCTTCCTTTTCAATTTCATTGAAGAGTCTGAGGAGTGTAGGGATTATATCTTGTATAAATTTCTTATAGAATTCAGCTGTGAATGCATCAGGACCTGAACTTTTCTTTGTTGGTAGGCTTTTAATTACGTTTTGCATTTCGTTGGCTATTATTGACTTATTGAGAGTTGTTATATCTTACTGGTTCAGTTTTGGTAATTTGTGCCTTTCGAGGAATCTGTCCATTTCTTCTGTGTCTTCTATTCTGTGAGCATAAAGATTCTCCAAGTAACTATTGATAATCTTCTGAATTTCTGCTGGGTCTGTGGTGATTTCACCCTCTTCATTCTGTATTGCTTGTATTTGAATTTTTTCTTTCCTCTTTTTGGTGAGGTTGGCTAGAGACTTATCACCTTTATTTAGTCTTTCAAAGAACCAATTTTTTGATTTGTGGATTCCTTAAATTGTTTCCTTCATCTCAATTGAATTAATTTCTTCTCTAATCTTTATGATTTCTTCCCATCTTTGCACTCTGGGTTTCATTTGCTTTTCTTTTTCTAGATGTTGGAGGTGCAACATTAGGGTGTTTATTTGTTCCCGTTTTGTTTTCCTAATGTGTGAGTTCATAGCTTTGATTTTCCATCTAAGAACTGCTTTCATCGCATCCCATAATTTCTGGTAAGTTGTGCTTGAATTTTCATTGAATTGTAGATATTGTTGAATTTGTTTTTTAATTTCTTCCGTGACCCATTGATTGCTGAGTAGGGTGTTGTTTAATTTCCATGAATATAGTGAGTTTTTCTGGTTTCTTTTGTCATTTAGTTCCAGTTTCATTGCACTGTGGTCAGATAATATGTATGAGATAATTTCTGTTTTCTTGCATACACTTAAACATGACCCATTGAGTTAAGTGTGTTTCTTGTATAAACATATTGTTGGATTTTGTTTCCTAATTCACTGTGCCAGTCTATATCTCTTCATTGGTGAATTGGGTCCATTTACATTGATTGTTATAACTGAGATGTATTGACTGATGACTGTCATGATATTTACCTGCTGTTGAGTACTCCTTTGTTTAATTGTTTGCCCTGTTTAGTGGATTTCTTCCATTCTCATTTGTGGAATTCTGGTCAATGTGGTCTCTCTCTAGAACATCTTTCAGTAGTCTGTGTAGGGGTGGCTTTGTCATCATGAAATTCTTTAATTGTTCTTTGTCTTGGAAGTATTTCACTTCTCTGTCAAACTTGAAAGAGTTTTTCAGGGTATAATAGTCTGGGCTGGAATTTGTTTTCATAGCAGACTTGAAGAACTCTGCTCCATGCTCTCCTTGCCTTCATGGTTTGTGTAGAGAAGTTGGCTGTAATTCTGATGGGTTTTCCTTTGAATGTGATCTGCTTCTTCTCTCTAGCAGCTTTCAGGATATTATTTTTGTGTTGGATTTCTGGGATCTTGACTATTATATGTCTAGGTGTGTTTTTACTTGGGTTGAAGTTATCTGGTGTTCTGTATTCTTCAGTGACCTGAATGTTGGATTGTTTCCTCATATTTGGGAAGTTTTCTGCCATTACTTCTGCCCATATTCTTTTCATATCATTTGTATTAACTCCTTCATTCTCATTTATGCCAATTAATCTCACATTGTTCATCCTGGCATCATCTTGCAGGTGATGGATTATTTTTTCCTGTGTTCTCTTTAGTTTTAAGAGGTCCTTTCTCACCTTTTCACTAGCTGCACCAGCATCTTCAAGATCTGAAACGTTGTCTTCGCTTTCACTCAAACAGTTTTGTAGACTTGTGATTGATATATTTAGATCATCTATATCTCTTTGACTCTGCTTCAAGCGTTCTATTTCTTTTCTGTATTGTTCATTCCAGGAATCAGTCATATTTCTGATCTCTTCTGTATTTTTTTATCCATGTCTTCTTTAGAGGTAGCTATTAATTCTTTTACTGTAGAGTTTCTTCCAAATTGAGTTTCCTCTGTTTACTTCAGGAATTGTTTCTGTATTTCAGATGCTATGATTTCAAAGAGTTCTTTTTTTATTTCAGAAATTATTTCTGCTCTGAGTTCCTCTTTACCTTTCTGCTGTTGTTTCTTTGCTTCTGACACTGTTAATTCATACGTTTCAGCTGGAATAGTGTTTTCTGCACTTGTTCTGGGTGAGCACTGGGTTTCTCCCATATGTTTCTGGATTTTATTCAGTACTTCAGATGCTGTATATTCAAATATATCTTTTTTTTAAATTTCAGCCATAAATTCTGGACTGAGTTCCTCTATCCTTTCTGCTGTTCTTTCTTTGTTTCTGTCTCTGTTCATTCATTCATTTCAGCTGAGCTAGTGTCCTCTGCACTTATTGGTGGACTCGAGGCCTGAGACTGCATTTTTCTCCTTGTCCTTGTCATTTTGTATAGCCCGTACCTCTGACCTTTTGTGTAGATCTTTGGTGCAGTTATAACCTTAGTGCCTAAATGAGATTCGGGTGCCAGTCTATTAAGCTTGAGATTATCCATTTATGCCTGACCTGGATCTAGCTGTTGTGTTCAGTTCCTTTTTCTTGCTGCTCTTCTGGTACAACTGTAAGCCTGTGGTTCCCCTCTGTTCATTCGTTGGTCTGGGGAGTACTGGGGAGCACAGAAGCTCTCCCTCACACTCACCAGGCCGGATGGGGGTAAATTTAGTGCCTGGAGAGTCATAGAAGTTCTTGCTCCCATGGAGGGCTTGGGTAGTGCCTCCGAGGAATTGCCAGGCAGGCCTGTCTTGGGTGTCTCAAGCAGGTCTCTGGCTAGGATGTCTTGGGTCCTGAGGCTCTGAATGGTGCAGAGCCTGCAGGGAGAATCCAAAGGCCCTCCCACACACTCGTCAAACCGTACTCACATGGATCAGGTGCCCCGAGAGTTGGAAATGTTCTCACTTGCTCAGCGGGATTGGGGGGCAGGGGCTCCATGGTGTTGCTGGCAAGTTGGCCCTGGGTGTCTATGGCTGGTTGCTTGCTCAGCGGGCTTGGGGGCAGGGGCTACGGGTTGCATGGCATGCAGGGAGAAGCCAAAGGCTCTCCCTCAGACTCACCACACATTCACTGAACCGGGATGCTGAGGGAGTTGGACAAATTCCCACTCACTCTGCGGTCTTAGGGACAGGGGCTCTGGGGCCCTTTTTTTTTTTTTTTTTTTTTTTTTTTTAAATCTTGTACCCCTTCCTTTCCTCTCTGATTCTTCTATCTCTTGCTCTTTTTATATTTGAAAAATATCTCCCTATTGCTTTTTATCTATCTTTTATTTGTCTAATTAAGATAAAATGATATGTGTTTCATTTTGTAGCTGAAAAGCAAGTTCAATTCTATCCTTATTAATTTCTCTGCTTTGACTGAGCCTAGCTGCATTCTATACAAAATGACTAAAAACAGCAGGTACTGGTTTGGTAGTTCAAGCTAACCGATCCTTCTGCTGGCCTGAAGTCTGCCATGTTGAGGTCCTCAAATTTCAATGGGTGTCTCCTAATCACTCTATTAGCTGTCTCATTCATTGGAGAGAATGTTAACTACTCCATTGTAAGTAAACCTTTCATCAAGTGGGAATTTAATCCAGTCATTGCTCGATATGGGGCAGGCAAGGTATGTGTTATGCATTTGTCACTAGGCTTATTGCTAATTAGCTTAAGAGGTTAATGGAAAGTTGAGATCCAATGAGTCCTTGTGCACAAGTTCATCCTGGAGTGCCAGAGTTTATTAGCTGGATGCATCTAAGAGTGGATCATCTTCTCAGTAAGAGAAAGCAAAGTTCTTGTGGTTGGTTAGTTTGGACCCTTCTATTGCCATAGAACTCACAGACTTTTGGATTTCTAATTTCCACAGTTCTGTTTGGCTTTTTAGGTCAGATCAACCTGGATCCAAATCTTGGGTCAGCCATGTAAATTTGGACAACTTACTTTTCCAGGCTGAGCCTACATTTATTTGCTATAATGTGAACATAACTGTTTCCTTTATGCAGTTATGTGATAATTAAGTGGGAAACACATGTTTAGCAAATAGTAAGTGGGGTTATTTGGTAAATGGAAGCTATAATCCTTCCTCCTCCTCTACTTACCCCAGTTATTCTCCTGAATACATTTAGATGAGCCAAAGTCTTCTCTTCCACTTTGTTTTCACCTCCAGCATCTTGAATTTGTTTCTGAGGCTTGGAAAAAAAAAAACTATGTTCAAAATATTAACTCTAAAAATGATCCTGCCATAACTAACTCTGAGGCGTAACCTTTAGTAGATCAATATGTAGCACTTTTATTCTCTCATCTATAAAATAGGTTGGGAATCCATGCTGTACATTAACAAGAACTCTGTAAAGATGAAATGTGGAGCTTACTTGAAAAGTTAAAATACACTTGTGAATTGTCATTGCCTTGACTGTGGTGGTGCATACTGGAGCACATAGGAAACTAGCTCTTTCTTTGGTATCTTCAGCAAGGAACTGTGGGTAGTTCAATCAGGTATGACTGAAAAAAAAAACTCTGCTGTTTTCCTATTCAATCTAGTCCTATTTATGAGGTAAAACTTTTTGTAGATGCCATTTTTATGTGAAATATTGGACACCATTTCTTTAAGAAACGAAGAGAGTAAGTTATGTTTTTGCTGATAGTTTTTAAAAAGTCTTTACTTTTCTAGGAAAAATGTCAATTCTAAATCTCTGCTGACCACCTATGGGCAACTCTTGAGCAAATGAAGCCTGATGTGTTGTTGACTCTTGAAAGACTCCTTTGAGTGAAGAAAGGGTTACCTAGTGTATAGGTATACCTAATGTATACCAAACTACTAGTTTGTACCCTAGCCCAGAGGGCAAGCAAAGATAAAAGACAAGCAGGCACAGAGTTAGTTTATAACACAGAAGGCAGGGGTCTCTTGCCTTTAGTGGGTAGAGATCCCTGAATGTTTGGCTCATATTTCTTTTATTCATTTAGATGTGGGAACAAACAATTAGAGTAATACAAGTTGTAGCTGCCTCCCATTATCTATTAGTACATACCCAGGTGAACAACTGGTTCTTTGCTGTATTGGTTTTTCCCTAGAACCTGCGATGTGCCATCATCTTGTGCGTTGCAAAGGAGCACAGCTTGCCACAGTTGTCCTTCATGCTTATGGTGGAGTCAATTAGGCCTCAGTTCTCAGTGTCTGGTCTACCACACCAGTAGAATGCCTCACTTGCAGGTTTTCATGGAGATAAGACAATGTGTTGCTCTGATATGAGCACAGCTCTTCAGAAGGCCCTGAGTTCTAATCCCACCTCTTCTGTTGCTTTCAGTGTGATCTTAGTTAGATGCTTGTATGTCCTTTAAGTGACATTTTCTGAAAAGAAGTGAGATGATTAGTGAGGATTAAATGAATTGACAGAATGAATTGACAGATTAAAAAAATAGAATAACATTACATGGTATGTTCAGTATTCAGCTACAGAGTTAGGAGATGAAGCTACAGATTTAGGACCTTGTACAAAATAAAACTCAATCTGAAGCTAATAAACATTAGTGATATGTAACACATTAAGGTAATGGGAGATGAGTATTTGACAAAAAAATCTCATTTTGACATTTTCAGAAACTTGTTTATTGTAAGAACAGGTAATAGACCTTCACAAAGACACTAAATCCTTGCTTTTATTGGCAGCTATATACCTGGACCACTTTTCTGCAGAGAGAGAAAGAGAAAGAAAGAAAGAGACAGCACTATTAAATCTAGATTGTCTTCATCCTATGGATTAAGATAAAAAATGGATGGAATGTCAGTTGGAATGTCAATGTCAGCACGAGAATATTCCAAAGGGGTAGAATGAGACTGTAAGGACTGAGGTCTTTTAAAAGATCTTTATATACAGTGGTATTTGAATATTTTAAAAATCCTATGGTCTCTTCAGAGAGAAGCTATTTATAATTGATGACTTGGGCAACTTATTTGTCAGCATTCAAGTTACTAAAGAAGACACCTTTGTGTACTTGACATTGGCTTGACCAATTTCATGTATCTACAAGGTACGAAAAAGTCTATTATAGACTAAAGTACTCTCTGAATTCAATTACAATAATTGTTCCTCAGATAAACTTCATTGGCTATGATATTGTCACTACATAAAGCTCAAAATAATGTGTTTTACCCACTTATCTCAGAGTTGATTATTTGATTTTAGTGTGAAAGGAAGGCATTTATTCTATTTGCCTGGGTGCCATCTCTCTCATCAAGATTTCCATAACTGTTGCTAGACTTGTGTGTTATTTTATTTTCCAACTGTGATCACTACTCTGTGAATAACAAGAAAGGATTTCAGGGATTCTTTCCTTTGCCAGATGCTTCCTTATGAGTGGTGGGGCCAGGTCAAAGGAGGAAGCTTATAGATCTCTTCCAAGATGTGGCCTCTCAAGTGCATTATGGATCCAGAACTTAGGCTATGTGGAGACTGTTCCCAGGCCTAACGTCATACAAAAACTTGGATAGTACTTTTCTTCCTGGCCTTTCTTAACCACATAAGATTAGATTTCTTTAGATTTCTCCCAATCTAACTAATCTTTTCAAAGGGTAATAGTATTTAACTGGGCTTGGAGGGGCCTATGGGGCCATAGTCAATACTGCTGTGCAGTGTGGCATAGTGCCTCTGCCTGTGTCCATGACATGTGGCTACGTGGACTTCTGGTCTCTATGTGGCCAATAAACTAAGCCTTTCATTCTCTCCTTTAACTTTCTAAGAAAATTTGGGATGGATTTTCTTCTGCTATGTTGAAGAATAGGTGAAAAAGTCAAAATCTTATTAAAACCCAGGCATAGTGATAAGTGCCTATAGTCCTAGCTACTTGAAATGCTTGAGCCCAGGAGTTGGATGCCAACCTGGGTAACATAGTAAGATCTTTTCTAAAGAAAGAAACAAATAGAAACTTACAAAACTTACTTAACCTAGGTACTACCATTTTATGAGTCAGGTCGGCATTTTTGTTCACTATTGGGCTATATGTTAGGATGAGTTCTCTAGATATGGGATGAATTCTCTAGATGAGGCTCTCCTTACAGATAGGTCCTAAGGACTGGAATGACAGCTGTTGAAGGAAGGTGCTGCTGTGCTCTCAGGTCTACAATGTGCTTTGCTATCCAACTTTATCGGGAGCCCAGGTGGGGGTGACTGAACCCTTATTTAGATGTTTCCCGTGTGCTCATGCTTCTTCGGGAGGTCAGAACAAGCGGGAAAAGGGTGACGTTTAACCCACCACCCCAAGTTCCCCAACAAAATGTAAGATTAAGCTGGGATCATTTTTATCCTTTCCAATGGAGCAGCTTAGACTTTGACCCTCCTTCTGTTATGTCAGGTAGTCTTTGTATAAAAGAAGCTTTGCGTCTGTCTTCAACTCTCACCCGCATATACTTGAGTTGACTCTATGACTTCATTTCTGGAAATATGGTTGGATGGAAAGAGAGGAGGGAATTTAATTTCTGGAGAAGTGAGAGTCCTGAGTGCAGCTGTGAAAAGGGAAAAAAAATATCTGTACTCCCTCTGGGAAGTGACATTGTCTTTAAAAAATCCAGAGCTTTCTGGAGTAGTATCAGGCTGATCCTAAAATTACTCAGCGATCCATTCAGGTAAAAAAGGAAAAAAAGGCAAAGATTACAGTGTTTGTGGGGTCCTAGGGTACTACAGACTATTTCTAGAGATTTTTTCTCAGGTTCTTGTTATCCTGAACAAAAAAATTGGATGATTAAAAACCTAAAAGGTACAGAGATGTTACATTCATTTAAGGTAGGAAGAGAAGTAGGCTTTGCGGAGTGAGAACGGGACTCCAAGAAAGAGTGAGGACCAGGCCCCCAAGCTTACTGGAGGCTTCCTTTTGTACCCTGCATTCTGGAGTCAGATCTAGGCTGTCCTCTCAAAACTGGCTTGATTGTTGTGCTGGAAACACTGAAGATGACACTCTCCAGCTGGTCCCAGGTGCAGGCCTTGGAACTGATTTTCTGCACATGTCCTGGACTTCCATGTCCTGTCCAACAGCTTTGTCACACCCTCAGCTCCTGCCACAGTGATGCTGCAGAAATAGAGGGTATTACATATTCCCAACAAAATTTCTTATCTTTTTAACTTAATATTTTAAAATACTAAAGTTTTATTTATTTTACTTATTTATCTTTCCAAGTGAATTTTTCTTTGGGCGTGTTGTTGAATGAGTGTTCTTTGGGATCAATTGGAGACCAGTTTATTAGCTTGGATATAGATGAAAATGGTAGCTCAAGAAACAACCTGGTGAACCCAGAAGTTTCCCACTGAGCCTCAAGCACAGGGAGCAGCTGGTGGAGCGGAGCCCTGGAACACAGAGCTCACTGTCCTCCCATGAGCTGTCTTTCCATTTAGATTCACATGGTTCATGGTGAGTGTGTGACAGCTGCCTTCCCTGAGTAGAAACCAGGGGGAACCAGGGTGTCACTGGAAGGCATGTGGCCCAGTAAAAGCAAAGCTTCCTGTGAGCACACCCTCAAATGCTGAGGAGAGCGGCTCAAGGGAGACACACATGTATTTAAATTTTGTAAGGTTATAAGATCTGAAGTGAATGTCCTGGGAGAAAAGTGTGAAATGGCTGTTGAGTCCAAACCATGACTATTTTTTATTAAATATTAATGCCACACATTTCTGCAGGGTTCATAGAACAGATGTTAGGCCTGACATTGTGGCGATTTAATTGACCAAGAATATTTCCTGTCGTTTTTATCAATGTCTGGATTTCCAATGTCTGTTAAATCTGAAAATATAAAGCACAGGAAGGGATAATTAATACTCTGTTTCCATCCACGGTTACCTGCTGATATTGGCCCCAAGAGAAGCCAGCTTTCTCCTGAGTATTTATTTTAGAAGCAAAGATAGGCTGAGCTGACCTCGTCTTCTTGCAAATGGTTCCACTGGGTCTCCAGCTGGACAACAGCCTACTCTGTAAGCACAGTTTATTTTTTTTTCCTATTAGTTTTAAGGAAATAAGCAAATTCTAAATAAGCTTTGTTCTAGTAGTGAAACTCCTAGGGATTCTGATTTTTCTTTCTTTCTAAATCCTACCTGACCTCCGTAAGTCATTTCCCTCAACTTTCCCTAGATTAAAAAGAAAAGTTCTAAAACAGCCAATTTTTTGCTGCAGGACTTGTCCAAGTAGAATCCAAGGAAGTGGATAGAAAATATTTTGAGCAAATTCACCATGACATAAAATGTGGCTTATAGTGATTTAGTATCAGGAAATATTTGCTAAGTAGAAAGCTCAGGAAGAACAATTCCAAAATGATTCTTGGTCAGGTGCAGCTTATAATGAGCCTATTCATAGGGAAAAGAGTTCAAGCTCTCTTTCTCACAAAAATTACATTATTTACATGGAAAAATGTACTCACACATTTGCCCTGTAAGACTGTGTTGCCTTACATTTATTAAATGGTTTTGGCCGCCATGCTAAAGTCTCAATTACGTGCTCAAGGGAGGGCGGCTCGTGGAAAGAGAGAAAGGAGGAGATGTGTTGTTCCCAGCCCTGAACATTAAATCATTGCAGTAATGATTTTAGAGGAAATGAGGTAAAATTGGGCCAAATGAAAACCTGCTGGTGTGGCCTGGAACTTACTCCTGCCCACTTGGGAAGGATTGGACACTCCTATCATAGGGCAGAGTTTTGCCCTTGGCCCTGGGGTTTTGCTCTCTGCCTCAGAGAGCAAAGCAGGGCCCCCTAGTCTACTTCGAAACACCCCATTTTCTTTCTTCATCAAAGAAATCTGGCACATGTCATGGACTAACCTGTGTAAGTGTGAGGCACATTTTTAGGGAGCAACACCAGAGAGGCAGAGATGTGTAGCTAGCGCTGTTGGCTAATGTGAGGTGATGAGAGATGTTGGGAGTGTCCTCACTTGAGACTCAATGCAACACATTACAAGATGTGTAGCATGAAAACAGGGCCAGACCCCTTGATGTGGTATAACATAATGGTAGAGAAAGCCTGACCTTGCCTGAAAGTTATACCATGCAGTTCTGTCTATGCAGGGTGGCATGACCTCTGAGGAACCTTCTTAAAATACATATGTGCTTTCTTTGATGTCACATCAATAGATCGATTCATGCACAGATGAACTAGCTGGTAACTGCCCAATTCAGAAGCTAAGAACAATGTCCTGTGGTGGAAGGACATAACAGTGCTAAGTTCAGCTGGATGGAGCAGAGGGATGGCTGGGAGAGGCTGAGGCACAGATCTTCTTGCTATGGGATGTCATAGGGTCAAGTCTGGGCTGAAAACACAATCAGAAGACACTACCCACCCAGAATTCTGATGAAGAAAGTTTTCACAAGAAGAAGAATTGGAGGAAGTTGGCTGTTTTTCCAGGGCCCACCCTGGGAGGGAGAAGGTTTCTCACCCAGATGAGCACCTTCACATACATATGGTCCTTTCTCAAGGGACCCCAGGCAGCCAGCCTTTTTACACCTGCTCTGTAGGCCACAGAAATAGAGGTGCCAAATTTGGGATCCAAAGTTGTCCTAAGAGACATTAATGAAATAGGGAGACTTAGCTCCTGTCAACTCCTTCCTGGCATACAGAACACCAGGCCCTGCCTCTGCTTTGCTGCTGAGTTCCCAGCAAAGGACAGAGGAGGCATAAACACAAGGCCTGGGTGGAAAGTTAGGGAATGTTTATAGCCGTGGAACCAAAATACAGGAGGAGGCAGGTGGGTGAAATTTGCCTAGGTTGCCTCCATGCAAATAAATCATGAGCTTTAGTTCATTTAGGGGGAAAATTGAACCTTCCTGAAGCAGACCCATTTCCCCCCAGCTTTTGTAATGTGCCTTTTCATGGATTTTGCTTTCAAATCTGCATGAATTATTTTTCTTCTATTAAATATTAATGTTCCTTTCTAAGTAGAAAAAAGGGGCAAATTAGGTCTGGTACACATCTTCCCTGCTACTATTTACTGCTGCTGTGGGATTGTAGCAAATGCCAGCTCCCAACACATTATTAAATCAGGCCTGCACTGAGCCCAGATGTTACACAGAGCTGAGTGCAGTGAATCTGTGCTAAGAAACAACAGCAGTGAGTGCGCAGCCTGCTCTGGCAGGGGCTTGTCCTCCAGGAGCATGGCCCCTCCTGCATGGCCACCTTGCCTTTGACACGCTTGCCATCAGCTGGGTGTAGTGCGCTCTTCCTGGAGTAGTAATCTGGTGAGGGGAATTTATTTTTTAAGCCCGTTATTTTTTCCCCAATGGCTCTTTCTACTTGATTAGTTCAGGATCAATATGTCTGCTGGCAGAATGTGATGGGGAGAGTGATTTGTCAGTGTCAAGGGCAGCTCTGGGCTTTGTTCATGTGGCTGTCCTCTTCTCTACGATCTCCCCCTCCTTGCTACAGAACACACATACACACACACACACACACACACACACACACACACACACACTTCCTGCTCTGTGGTTATCTCTCTGTTCTTTTCTTTTCTGTATGTAAATCTGACTCACTTTCACAACCAAGATGAATCTGGTCTCTCTCTCCCCTCTGGAGTCTGTCCTGTGACTCTTAACTCGTGACCTCCAATCAAACTATGATGTTGCAGAAGACAATTGTTAAGGGGGGTGGGTTCTGCTTCCCTGATAAAGCTATAAGTAATCAGTGTAATTTCATATTAGAACCATGGAGGGATGGAAAGAGCATGGGACACACACTGGGTACACCACCTCTAAATACTGATCAGGATGCTTCGAGTACAGTATTTCATCTCTAAGAGCTGATCTTATCATTGCCATCACCCTCATCATTGATACTTAGATCATTAACATAAACATCACTCTGACCAGTGCTTCTCAAACATTAACATGCATGTTGAGTCTGGAGTGGGCCTGAGAGTTTGTATTTTAACAAATTCTTTGTGCATGTCACATGTTGAGAAGCAAGGTCCTTATAAGCCTCATGTGAAGTAATTTAGGTCAATGTGTTTCTAGGCTAAGAAATTCTGCATCATTGATAGTCCTTGGATCTTCTTTGTTTCTTCTATTTAGTCTTTATCCCTAGTATTGATTCACTGGCAAATTTCACTGGTGCTAGCACAGGAATGCGGAGTTCATCTAAGCACCGTGATTATGTCTACCACTTTTTTCCTCAACTAAACCACTGGAAGACACTGTGCAGGCTGCTGGAACAGAGTACCATCAATTAGATGGATTACACAGAAGCTGTCGTGGTTCTGGTGATTGGGATGGTCAAGATCAAGGTGTTGGAAGGTCCTGTGTCTGTTGACATCCACTTTCTAGATGATCAGCTTTCTTCTTTAACCTTCTATAGTAGAAGGCCCAATGAACTCCTTATGATACTTTTGTAAGGTCACTAATCCCATGAATTAGGGCTTCACTCTCATGACCTAATCATTCTAAAAGGCCCAACTCCTTAGTCTTAGGGTTAGCATATGAATTTTGGGAAAACGTAAAGATTCTGAACATCGGAGCTACCATTATATTTTACCTAGAGATTATTACAGTACTTCCTATTTATCTTCTTGGTTCTATTTTTGTCCTCCTTTTACTCATTCACTTTGTAAATTACTCTTCTCTCTCAAACTTTTCACTGGTCTACAGTGGCTTAACCAGCATGGCCCCTGTTATATCCTCCTTTCCTGCTTTGATTCTCATGTCTTCCTTCTATAAGAGCATAGCTTATTCTATAATTTTACCAAACTTACAGCTCAACTTCTTTATCTAAAATAATAACCACTTGCCCTCTAACTTCTTATGCAGATTTAATATGCTTCTTTAATGGCACCTCTTGCTACTCAACATTCAACTAAGTGTTTATGTACTTGTCTGTGGTCTGTCTTGTTAATTTGAAAAATACTCCATGGGCCAGAGAGTTGTCTATCATGTTCTGCTCCTACTTAGAGCATTTAGATTAGTCCCCAGAACATAGTAGGTCTTTAATTATTTGCTGAATTAAAATAGGATAGATTGTTTGGATTCTAAACCTGGAAGAAGAGGACCTCATAAGTACTTGATGAACTGACTATGCACGGGACTTTCAAATGTGCAATCCCTGGATGTGTATTAGTGCAGTAATTATGCATTTTGGGTTGTGGGTCAAATAAATTAATACAAGCATGATAGAAAAGAATGCAGCTCTTCAAGCAAGAAGGAAAGACAATTGTCTCAGCTCTAGGAAGCAATGCTGTGAGAGCTGAGATGATATGGAAGAATTTCGTCCCCCAGTGCCACTCACCTTTCTGAATTGCTTCTCTGCAAAAATGATGACAGGCGCGCACACTCCTGCACAAATGCACACAAATAAACCCACCAAACAGAAAGCAAACAGCAACACCAGTGCCACCACTAAACCCCAAAATGAAAGGACAAATTGTGAACCTGAGTTTCTTGTGGAATAAAAACATTGCATAAATGGAGGCACATAGGAAAGGACTTCCCAGGTTGGTTAATGGAATCTCTTTCTACTTCAACTCATCTAAAACAGCACATTAATAAACTGCACCAAATGTGGCGCGACAGCTGGTTTTATTGGTCATTAACATTTACAGAGCCACGTGAAGTCATGTTTTCCAATTCCGAGATTAAAAGATTTAGCTGGCCTAATTATTGGTCTCAGAACGGGGACTGTGTCAGAGCTCAGTCAGCAGAACAGACTTCTCTCTGCCTTTCGTGATGCCTAAGCTTTCAGAAACAGATGAATTGAAGACAAATGCATTTCTCGACCTTTTTCTGGATTGACCTTACAGTAGGGTAGATACTAGCAGCTTCCCTAAATTTCACCCCGTGCTACCTGACTGGTGCCTTGCCTTCCTTTTATGGATAGGTTTTAGGTTCTGAGACTTCTCTGCATATACAAACAAATGACATCCAGCCTTGTCACCTGGTTTTCCTTTTAGATTTTTATTTTTAAATTTTATTTTAAAGGGATCAAAAACACAAATAACAAGGACAAAGACAAACAAAGCAACATGAAGTAAAAACGGTGCAGTATTTCAAAGTAGGAATAGAAAATTAACAGTGGTTGGTACACTGTACATTTACATCATCAAATGTGTTGCTCAGATTACCAGATATAGGCTTGCAAGACCAATCAAACAATTAAACATTAACTCCTCCTTTCAGTAAGACATTAGGGACTGCACATTTTAAAAAACAAGGTGAAAGGTATTTAACATTAACAGTGATTGTTGCAGTGCACATTGCTGTCTTCAGTGTAGTTGCTTGGATTACAGACAGCATATAAAATCGGTTCAAGTAAAAAATTTAAACATCAACTGCTATCTTCAAAAACTTGATAGAAATTAGTTGTGCAATCATCTTCACTTTCCTGTGTACATACTTACATGATTTTTCCTCTTACTTTTTTTCCTATCTTACCTCCTTTCCTTCATCTCAGCTGTTTATTCTTTCTGATCTTTTCTGTCCTCTGTCCTTTGAGGTCAAGCTGTTAATTGTAACTATGGTTACAATCTCTACAAATGGGTATCATCTTGTACTACGAATAACCACTATGAAAACAACAACATGAAATGTATTAATTATTGAAATGGTCCCACTATAAGCTTGGAAACTGTCTCATTCTGTTCGTTTCTCAATAAAATTAATTAAAAAATATCTACTTATATAAGGCTTGGTAGGAACAAATTAACTGACCAGACACAGTGTGTGCTGCATTGTGTGTTCTGATTCTGGCCTCAAGAAAAAGATGGAAAAGAACTGGGGAGATAGGTCAGAGGCACAAGCTCCTGCCTGGAAAGCATAAGGTCCTGAGTTCCAACCCTGGTACCGCACAAAAGAAAAAGATGGCAGGTCAGAGGGAAAGATTGAGGGAAAAAATAGAGCAATGAGGAGTGGAGTGTAAGGATAAAAAGACAAGCAAATCAGAGATTCCATAAACGCATGTTTATAAAATGTGCATGTGATATTGAGATAAAGCTATGGCAGGAACTTCATGGCAGTCAGCCCTAGGCTTGAGTCTTGGTGCACACTGTGTGTCATTCGGTCATAGCAGGATTTCCACTGGGAAGGATTTTCATTTAGTGTTCATGGAGCCATGTTTTTGTTATGCATATGGATTATGGTGCTGTGGCTGATTCCACTAGCATGAGTCCTGACTCCCTTCCACCTGCCCACCCCTGTACCATCTACATGTGTCCACCTTGGAGACACTGCATGGGGGCAGCTGGCTTGTAGAAGATGTCCTTAGTGATTCTTCCTAAACCAGGAGGAGAATTACTGGCTGCTATAGTTGTATGGTGCCTGGGCCCATCCTAAAGAAATACTTTTGCATTAGAAGTGGAGACTTAGCTTTGGCAAGCGCAGGGACCAAGGTTCAATCCCTGGCTTGGCATGCCATGCTGGCCCTGCTCCCACACTGAGCAGGCAAGCAAGTCTGGGTGTGGTGCTGCATGCCGGTAATCCCAGTGCTGAGGAGGCTGAAATCAGGAAGATATTAGGAGTCCAAGCTGCGTAGTGAGATTCTGTGCCAAGTATATTTGAAAAAAAAAGTGGAGACTTAGTTTGTTCTCTGATTACTTAATTTTTCTGAATGAATCTGATAAATTTGAGTTACAGTTTTCATTGGGAGTCAAAGAGCAGGGTAGACTAAGGGAAGAGGCTGAGACACCAGTGAGACATGTTTGGCAGCAAGAGCATGGCCAGGTCTTTTATTCTCATGAGCTTGAGCTTCCTAACATGTAGAAGGTGTACACCTGGGCTCCTGAATGACCTTCTGTCTTAGTTATTTTTCTCCTTGTAAAGAGAAATACTTGACACCCACAGCTATTTATTTAGGTTCACAGATTGTAGAGGGGTCAGTCCATAGCTGGCTGGCTCTCGGGCTGGGTGGCATGGGGGGGGACATGGCAATAGCAGGAAGCAGAGAGAAAGATCTCGAAGGAAAGAAGAAGAGAGACTCCTCTCGATCACTCCCAGTGACCCACTTCCTCCCACCAGGCTCTGCCTCTCACATCACTTTTAGTTTACAAACTCCACAGTGGACCCAACCACTCATCAGGATCACATTTCCATGAGATGATCACCTCCTCAGTGATCCATGTATGTGAGCATGAAACTTGAGGGGGATGCCGAGGTAGCAGCTCTCACACCTACTTGCAAGTTTTCAACCATGGTAACGGGTGACTGTGGCTGCCTCTGAGTTTTAGGAGTGACCATGATTGCCGCCATGTGTAGTAATAAACTTGGCAGTATCTTGAAGACAGATTGAAAGAGAGAGGAGCTGAAGATAGGAGGAACGGTTAAGGAATTATTGCATGGCTGTCGACCGTGGCTTCCGTGAGTATGCCTCTGAATTTTCCTGACAGAGTACCTGGGCTCTGATCTAATATTTTCCCGAGTCTTACTTTTTAATTCTCATGTATAGTACTTCAAAATGTGATCTTTTCTGGGGAGCAAGACTTTAAAGAGACAACCAAGTTAAAATTAGATCATTATAGTGGGGCCTTAACCTAGTATGATTGGCATTTTATCAAAGGGAACTCTGGATGTAGATGTGTACATAGCAAGAATACCACACAGGTATGAAGGCAGGGGTCAGGGTGATTCTTTAACCAGCCAAACAATCTCCAAGATGAACAACAAAACACCATAAGATAGGAGGAGGGAGGCATGTGACAGTCTTCCCTCACTTCCCAGTAGAAAGCAAATCTCTGTCACTTTGATCTTAGATTAACAGTCTTTAGAATTATGAATGGTTTAAGTCTATTTGTGGCATTTTGTTAGAGCATCTCTGTCTTCTATTCTTGCTTCAGACCTTTGGCTTGCTGTGACTGGCAACCATCATTAATTTTCTGTGTCTAGCTTGATTTCAATGTTCCCAAAGGGGATCAGTCCTTGTATTGTAAAACTCATCTCTACTTCCTGCTTGGCTCTTCAGCCTCCATTGTGCATGCAACTTCCTACTCTGTTTCTGTCTTGTGTGATGTTGGGAGAGGAGGATGGTTCTCCTGTCAATGGGGGAGCTCAGAATCTGGGGTTGGTGCCCGCTCTATGCTGCTACCTGTCTTTAGGAGTCTAAATCCTTTACCATGTTTTCAACTTTTCCCTGGTGTTTGAAGCTTAGCTACAAAGAAAAGCTAGTAACCTGTAACTCCTGTGTATATTGTAAAGATTTGATGACATATGTTATGGTCCATATCTTCCAGAGCCTCAGTTGGACATAGCTGGGGTCTTTTTGAGGTAGCTGGATATAGGGTGTGTGATTCTGGGATTAAGGGTGTAATGCTGGGGTTGGAGGTGCCCATGCTGGGTGTGGATAGTCCTTCCTGAGGGGAAGGGAACCTGGAAGAAGTAGAAAGACAGGTTTGGTAAGTGTTGCTGCTTTGTCACTGATTTTCTGCCTTCTGCCTGCCAAGAACTATTTCTCCTTCTGCTTGTCAACCAGCCAACTATGGACTGAAACCTCTACAAGCTACAAACTGAAATAAATCTTTCTTTCTTTAACTTTGGGTACTAAGTATTTTGTCTCAGGAATGAGAAAAGTAACGGAGATAGCATATAATATCAGTGTTCTTGGGCCTGCTCCAAAACCATTCCAAATGCATTTACTATCATGTATGGTTCTAAATTTGGGGATAGAATTATGATTAGGGGAAATATATTGAAAATGTTGTGACAATTTTGAGTAATATTAAATTCTTAAATATCTAAATTACATACAAAAATATAAGCATCCAAAGGGACTGCATATTCTAGTCAGATAGGTAGTTTCTTATGGTCAGACTCCCTTGTGGTACTTCAATACTTCAACTTCCGATTAAACTTTCATGTTCATCTTAGAAAGTTGTGGATCTTTTGTTGAAATGCAGGCAAAGCACTTCAACTTTCCATTTAATGTGGCACTGGAATTTTATCTGAGTGTAGAGTGTATTATGTTGGTCATTGTTAGCCAATGTTATTTTACTAAGTGAAATTAAAGGAATTTCATTTTGTTATCAATGAACAGATGAAATTTGACCTTGTACTGGTCTTCCACCTCTTAAAATAGAAACACAAACATAGATCACATAAACATGATTTCTGTTATGTATAATCCTTTGAAGTCATTAAGGAGATAAGAAACCCAGATGACAAAAACTTAGAGAATAATTAAATGCTAAATAGTGCTGAATTGACTTTGATGCAGCTAAAGTCTAATTTCATAGAATAGTTTGGAAAGGTTTTCTGGATAACAAGGAACTTTAGTTTATTGCTGAGAAGGTCAAAATAGTTCCCCAACTCCCAATCTCTTTTCCTATTTTCCTGTATAATGGTTTCTTGACTAGCAAAAAAGAAAAAAAGAAAGAAAAAATGGACAAGCAAAATGGTCCAAGATAGGAGCTGGGGGAAGCAGCTGCTACTGTTCATGCCATGCTGGGAACCTTATCAATCTAAAATCAGAGAGCTACATTTTAGAAATCATGACAATACCATGTCTTATTAGTTCAGGCTGTTTCTTTTCAGATTGCTTTGCCTGCATTTCAATGAAAGATCCACAACTTTCTAAGATGAACATGAAATTTAAATGAGGCCACTGGGAGTTCTCTTTCCATTTTCCTAGTGGAGGAGTTAGGAGATATATTCTCAGCTTGGAATTTGCACAGATGTGTTTCCAATAAGGCACAATTAGACCCATGTCTCCTTTGTCCCCTTTCCATTAACCATGAGGCGCTGCAGATGAAGTGTGAGCTCACACGCAGGGTAATAAAGCCATCATTTGCTTCTCCTTTACTCCCATGGAAAGAGTCTTCGTTTTATTTTCTTCACAAAAGTAACAGACTTAATTTGAAGTTGGGGGAAAGAGGAAGGAAAAACAACTTTTCAAAACACAAAACAATACTTATTCTTAATAAGAACCACATTTTCCTTGTAAATTATGATACCTGAGTGTCCCTGTACAGAGAGGGGGGGAAGTGATGCAGGTGGGCTTTGGGAGAGTTTGGGAGCTGTGCTTTACATGCTGGCCCATCTGGGTTCATTCCTCAGGAGAGATTCATGGAGCATATTTGGGCTACAGTGAAATGTGATATACACTCCAGAAAATAACTATAGAAATAAATAACAATGAATATTTGTGTGTTTAGACCAGAGGTCTGGGTGATTTTTAGTTCTGAGAGGCACTGTTGGTTAAACAAGGTTTCTGGGCTGGTAGATTCCGGTGGTCAGACTAAATTACAGAGATACTTTGGTTCATGAATTTAATTTGTTCTAAGATTTTTGGAAAAGATGGCCACAGTTATGCTGCATGGGATAGATGACTGTGGTCGTGTTTGTCTTGGTGAAGAGTTTGCAAACGAAAACTAAATCTTGCCAAGCTCTTCTGTTTGTGGAACAAATAATTTGCAAACTATTTTGGTTTCTTTTTTCTCACTGCTAAGACAAAGTACCTGCCATTAAAGGGCAGAAAGTTTATTTAGTTCACAGTTTGTAGAGGTATCAGAGCATAATTGGCTGGCTCCAAGGCAAGGTGGCAAGGCAGAGGGGTGGCAGTTCATGGTAGCAGAAGAAAAAAAAAAGCAATGAGAACAGAAAGGAGAAAACAAGCCTCTTTCTGCCCCTTTTAAGTAGCGTAGTGCCAATCCAGTCAACAGTCACCAAAAGTTGACCCCATTCTCAGTATTGTGCTACAGATCCATCACACACTCTAGATTCAGCTACCTCTGAAAAAGCTGTCTCTCTTGGCCACATGAGGCTTTGGGGATCATCCAGACAGAAACTATAGAATGAACAAAGGCACTCCTGAAGTAGGTGACTGAAGACAAGAGAGCAAAAAAAAAAATATCTCCAAGGGATTAAGTTAGTTCTAATCAAGTATAACTTCTTGGTCTACTTTTGGCTAAATTATTGTTCTTGGTTTAAAAAAAGATTTCCATAATTTCCTATATGTATGTTTCTTGGGATTTCCGAGGTTCTTGGGTTTTCCTGTAGTTTTACTCTTGTGGAGTAAAAAGTTGTATGGAGCATCAGAGTGGAGCGAGTTTGGGCAGCTCGTCCAGGTGGGAGCTCCCTTGAGTCATGGGGCCAGGGAGGGTGCAAAGAAATGTCCTCCAAGACTGTTAGACATCCCTCTCTTCTCGGTCCTATATCTTCCCCTTTCCCTCACATACCCAGCCTCTTGTTACAGAATCACACTCACTCCTACTGCATAGTTTCTGTCTTTTCAAGTACAACTAAATCTGAAATCTTTCAGTCTTGTTGTATAATTAATCAAAGAAAATTTCCTAGAAAGAGAAGGCAGAAAGACACATAGTAAGATTATGTAAGTGGTATTATTCAAAACAAACTACCCAAGATTTAGCTTGTTTCAACACAAATCTTAGTTTTATATAAAGCAAAGATAAACAAAGATTTGAAGATACTGTTTTATTTATTTTTTACATTTTGTTTGCTTTAGTTTTTTGTTTTTGTAACTCCAGGAATACTTCCTTCATGTATGTGTCTCGCTATCCTTTTCACTTACCTACCACTAACTAGGAAATATTTGTAAAAAGTCTTCTTTGTGCTAGGAGCAAAGCTAGGCACTGTGAGGAGAGAAATGAATGAGCAGTGATTCCTGCCCTTGTGGAGCTCATAGTTTGGTGGGAGAGGGAGAGATGTAAACATTAATTACAGTCGTGTGATGAATGCCCTAATAAAGTTCAAAGCAGGGTGCTCAGCTGCCCCACAGAGTCATAGGGAAGTGATCATCTATTTTACTTCAGTCTTCTAAAGATCTCTGAGTCCTCCAAGAGTAAATTATGATTCTCAAATCTCAGGAGTACTGGTTAAGTGTGACTTTAAAATAAGTCATGAGGTTGCAGCTCCTACTGAATCAAAGACAGTGAAGGGGGAGATGACCGGGAGATTTATTCTCAGGGCTCATGGTTTTCTGAATTGATGTTCTTATTCCTTTTTCCTCCCTAGGGCATAAATATGTTCTGTAATGTGGCAATGCTCTGATCCTGCTCCAGCGTATCTCCAATCTGCTGTTAAACTTGATTCTCTGGGAGGTTTGCCCTTATGCAAATGTTTCCCTGAAACTGGAGTGGAGTAAGGGCTGATGCTGTATCTCTCCCCATACCCAAGACCGATCATCACAAGTGGCTGCGGGTTGAGGCAAGGCTGAGCAGATTCCCTGAAGATTCCTCATTTCCCTCTTGTTATCATTCATCCAGAAACAATAGGCTTGCCACTGCCAGGCGGCATCTAGGAGAAAGAACAAGTCCCTGGGGGAGAAACGCTTTCAAGAGTTGGAGTCAAGTACTGCCATAGTTTTTATTTTTACCAGGAACAAGAATAGGTAAAGAAAAGTATAAAGTTGCAAAAACTTTGGCTGTTACTGAGGTGTGAATATTTCAGGTATCAGTGTGAGAGACTGTGCCATAGTGGAGAAGACTTTTATTGATCCCACTGAGTAGAGCTTTCAGTGGTGTTTGCAACTTTGCAAGAGATCTCCAACCAGAAAAAGGGAATAGTCTAGATTCACACAAAATCTTAAAAGCATTATATGAAATAATAACCAAAACAGGGAGCATTTTCTTTCATAGTTTATGCTTCCCTAAAATGTAAGTTTGATTGGTTTAGACTGCTAAGATGTTAAGATGCTCATCAGATATTTCTGTGAATTATGTCAAGGCATATTATTGGGTATGCTGGTGTTTCTGAAATATAATTTTGAACAGTTAAGGCAAGAAAACTAATCAACACTAGCTGAAAGAGAAGATGATGGAACAGATTTTTTAAAAAGTCATAAAACCTAAATTTATATGAAGAACAGAATTTTATTTAAAAGGATTATTAACAGTCCTATTTAGGATATCAAGGGCTGAAATTCTGAGAAAACAGCCGAAATTTCTAAGTTTCAGTACTTGAAGTAACACATGTATTTGGACATATAGATCAAGCCACGTCACTCAGATGCATGGGAACCCACGACTCTATTCTGTTCCTGCCTACATATGGACAAAAGACTAGAGGCTAGCCTTTCAAGGTTGGTGAAGACTCAGGACATAGGCGAACCTCTACTGTAACATGATGTAACTCACTTGTATCCCAGATTTTCTGATCAAGGAGATTATGTAGTCACAGAGGAATGTGATCAATAATGTAGAGTGTGCCTAAGGAGAGTCTCATGGAGAGAAAACATTCTCTCAGGCTTTCACAGAGAGCAAATTGGTCAAGCAATGACAGCAACTCATCCACATGGCTGACACTGACAAAGGATCTACAAACTTCAGTACAGGGTTTCAGGATAAATCCTGAGGGGATTTGACTGACATCAGATGCAAAAGCTACATTTTTTTGTTATATAGGTCTTGCTTTATCTTGGTCTTAATCATCCAGCAGAAAAGTATAAAAATGAGATATAAAAAGTAAAGCCATATTAATAGGCTGAGCTATAAAAGGCTCAAGTCAATAAGTTCTGACATTGCCAGTCCTATGGATAATTCACTACTATTATGGACTACTGGACTGTATTGGTATATTTTGCTGAATTCATGCACCTACGATATTTAAATGACAATGGAATACCCTTCTCTGACAAAAGTAAACAAAAAAGGGATACAAATGAATGACCATTTTGTATCTATATATTCAAAATAGGATAGATATAAAGCTACATTCTCTTAATTCAATGAATAAAAGGATTTGTTGTAATAGTGTGTGTGGACAGGATATCATGTCTGCATCTTGTACAATGAATAACCACTGAGACAACAATATGCAATGTATTTATTATTGAAATGTCCTACTAATCAGTTTTGAAACTGTGTCATTATTATTTGTTTCTCAATAAAATTATTTAAAAAAGCAAAAACCTAGAGCCTGAACTAGCCCTTTGAGGGCCTGATTCAGGGCAGAAGCAAAGCTTTGACTTTATTATAGAGGACAGTATTAAAACTTGTGCCCTTATTTGACTGGCTCATTGTCCACTTTACTGTAGCACTAGCCACTACTGGCTGCCAGTCTGTACCACTTGTTCTCCTTGTCCTCTTCAGTCCTAGCGCTTGCTTGTTCCTGCTTGGTCTGAGCTTCACAGCTTCTGTGAATATCTCCTGAGACTTTTAAAATTAATTAAATTTTAGAGCCACATTGATTATTGGTGAAAATCTATAAGTACCTTACCCAACTGAAAGCACAGAAAGATGGCTCAGAGAAAAACATTTGAGAGCCTAATTGTGATAGTTCACATTTTATTAGGATCTCTTTCCCTTTAATGACATATGCTAATATGCTGCTGAGCGTAAACTAAAGAACACATATTGGCTGTCTGTGGAGAGTGTTCATCCTCTTTTGACCCATTTCATCCTGAATCAACACCAGATATTATTTCTTGTGTAAGCCATGTACATGGCTCCCTGCCTGTGCTCATGCTGTTCCTTCTGTTGAGAGTGTTTCTTTTCTACTTCTGCATCTGGCAATGGTTACATCATGTTCATCTCCACATCACAAGCATCTATCTATTTATGAGGGCCAAGTTAGTGAACATCCACTTGAGTCCAAGTGTGTTATTTGCCATGAAAGAATCAGGGACCAAGACAATATTTAAAAATTCCATAAAAATCAAATAATTCATTTTTAAACTCTAGAAGTGAGATAGCAGTTAAGAAGGCAGCAGGGAGGAAAAAAGTAGGTGAGGGAAATGTTAGGACAAAAAGCATAGAGTTGAGAATGGGCAAAGGTTTTGGGTAAAGGGGAGATATGATTAATCATATTGAAAGGTTTATTGGTAGAAGTGATAGAAAATATTGTTTGCATGGCTCCTGTTTCTGAGTCCTTTGGAAAGTTTGAAAGACACAAAATAGGTAACAGACAGCCATTGAAGGCTTCTAAGAAATAATTAATCCAATGGTGAACTGGGGAGGAACAATCTAACAAAAAGGTCAGAGGCAGCTGTCCTGGCAAGGACTGCTGCGGATGTGACAGTGGAGCTGGGTCCATGGTGGGTCAGCAGGAATGGGGCAGGAGGCCTCTGAGTTTGCTCATCCTGGAGGAATCTTAAAGAAACAAATGCCTCGTGTTGTTGTAGGTGACTGTTGTAGAGCAAACTTGTTTTGTAGGCTGATGTATTAAGATCACCTGAAAATGTAGATAAAGTATTTTATAAGCAAATATTTTCCAGTAAAGGTTATCTTGGATCATCACTGATCAAGTCCTGATTTGAGAAGAGAGTTTTTCAACCAATGGTGACTCTGGAGTCCTACACTGGCTCCTCTAAGGAGTTTGGGCACAACAGTAATACAGAAAATATTGGAAGTTTTTCTGCTGATGAAAAGTACAAATGTACTTTTCCTATTGAATTATGCATCTGTCAACTAACAATGTATGTGTTATACCTTCTTTAACACTGAATATTATCATGACTTTCAATTTTTTTGTTTTTAATTGGTAGAAAGTGGCCTGTTTTTCTGCATTACAGTTCTTTGGTAAGGCATATTGAATAATATATATATATATATATATATATATATATCAGTCTACCTAGTTATCTACCTAATTATTTTTTCTTTTGCCTATTTTATTTATTTTGTATTTAGGACAGAGTGTACAAGGTTTCACTACTAGATGAGACTTCCAGTGATTCTCCTGTTTGCAGCCTCCCAAGTGCTAGGATTATATGCACGTGACACCATGCCCAATTTCAATTGCCTTCCCAGCATGCCCTGGGGGCGGGGCCAGCATGGCAGGCCTGGGAATCAAACTCCACGCCCCTGTGTCTGCCTAAGCAGTATCTTTAATTTGCTGAGTTATTTGACGGGCCCTTGCCTATTTTAATAAAGTGATTTTCCTTTTCATTTGCTTATAAAGCTCTTTTTTTTTCTTGTCTCTTGTTTTCATCTTTTTTTAAACATTTACTTGAGAGACAGTATAGCAGTAATTGATATGTCATGACAAGCAGTACATACTTAGAAGACCAGCTCTTTTCTTCTTAACAAAATTAGAGTTTATTAATCAGGACTAATTTCATTTATTTGTTTGTTTTTGTCTTTTTGAGACAGAGTCTTACTATGCAGTTCAGGTGGGGCTTAAGCTCAATCTTTTTAGCCCAGACTGGTCTCAAACTCACGAAGATCCTCCTGCTTCAGCCTTTCAAGTGTTGGGATTACAGGTGTGTACAACCATGCCCAGCCAAGACTGATTTATTTTATTTAAGAGTAAAATCAAATAGCAGAAACAAAGACAAATCCAGAATAACATGTGACAGTGCACATGATACAGAGTTTCAAAACGAGAGCAAAAATTTAACAATGTTGTTCTATTACATATTTTCAACATCAAATTGTTCTCAACAGATATAGATATGAAAAATTGGTCAAATAATTAAATATTAATGCTTACTATCAATAAACTTAAATCTTTTTCTGGTTCTTTTTACTTTATTTTTTAAAATTTATTTTAAACAGAAAACGTTAATTGATAAGACATTAGGAATGGTACACACTTAGAAGAACAAGATGAGAGGTATTCAACCATGATTTTTGTATTGCATTTTGCTGAAGACTGATTTTATTTTTTGTGGAACTGGGGATTGAACTCAGGACCTTGCACTTGCCAAGGAAGCTAAAAACTGATTTTAAAACCTAAATTTTCATAGATTTTAAATTTGCCACGGAATACCAGACTATACAGCTTGCTAGCCTTCTAAGTATTTATAAACCTTCAAAATTCATGCTTCTTAATCCTAAAAAATGTTTTAAAATAGTATTCAAGCTTAGATTTCTAAATTAGGAAAAGTAAAAGCACAAAGTCTATCCTGATATTTTTCAGTTCTATCTTCCTTTCTGCTTACTCCACTTCTTTAATCTGCACAAAAATATGAATGCAGATTTTCCCTTGAAGTTGCTAAGGCATGCCCAGAGAAAGTCAGAGGAGTGTAAGGAGATGAAATCCCTACAAGTGCTGCCCTCTTGGTCCTCACAATTTACCACCTGAAGGATACTTGGCAACTGCAGGTGACCAGTATGTTATTTATAAGCTTAGCTGTGTCTCTCACAAATTCTTGTGTTGTAATCCTAATCTCCAACAACTCAGGATGTGATTGTGTTTGGAAATGAGGTCATTATGGTAGATTCTTGGGTTAGCCAGCTTTCCATTGTTGTAAAAAAGTACCTGAGATAATCAACTTCTAAAGAAAAAAGGCTCCTGGACATTTCAGTTCATGATCAATTGGCCCTGCTGCATTCAAACTATGACAAGACAGCACACACTGTAGAATAAAGGCATTTACATCATGACCAGAATGTGAAAATGAGGGCAGTAATGGGGCTGGTATCCCACAATCCCCTTCAAAGCCATGCCTCCAGTGACCTAAAGACTGCCAGTAGGTCTCACCTCTTAAAAGATTCACCACCTAGCAATATGGCCACTGGAGAATGAGCTGTCCATGTATGGATTTTGCAGGGGTTTTCAAGGACCAAACCGCCACAGCTCTAAACCACAGTGTCTTTGTAAGAAGAGCATATTAGGACCCAGGCACACCAAAAAGAAAGCTGATGTGAAGATACAGGAAGAAGGCACCCATCCAGGAGCCAAGGAAAACAACTTAACAACACAACCTATTTTGTTATACACTCTAATCTTGGAATTGTGATAAAATAAATTGTTGTTGTTTAAGCCATCCTGATTATACTATTTTGTTATGGCATCAGTAGCCAACAAAGGCAATGTCTTATTGGAAGTAGTACAACCGTCACCAACTGATTGGGAGATCAAGTTATAATAAAGAAAACATAGATTAAAACATCTTCCTTAAAGTGGAGGAAGTCCAGAGCTAGAAAGATGGCTCAGTGGAATGAGTGCTTCCCTGGCAAGCACCAGGGCCTGGGTTCAATCTCCGACCTCCGGTTCCGCAAAAAAAAAAAAAAAAAAAAAAAAAAAAAAAAAAAATATATATATATATATATATATATATATATAATCCCTGCATTTCAGGAATGAAGGGAATATAAAGACTGCTTAGTTCCTGGGTATAAACTCTATTTTCTCTAATTTTAGGGATTGTGAAAGCCTTAGCAGTCATACTATAGTTAGGCATTGGCATGCACACACATCTGTGTAAATGGTTTCTTTCTTTGGGGACCATAGACTTATGTCCCATGTCTGCAACTTCCTCCTAGCTGAGGTAGGAGGGGCATGTCTTTCTACAAAAGAGAGGTTGGTCTTATGGGCCAGTGAGCTAGAATGGGAGTTGGATTTCCCAGATCCTCATCCTGATTCTGTCAACAGCTTCCTGAGTGGTCTCAGGCAGCTGAACATACCTGTTTGAATTTAAGAGCCTTATGTGGATCTTGTGAGCAGTTTTCAGACTAATATCTACAGAACCCTAAGGAACTCCATAGAAGGATTTCAAGAAAGAGTTCAAACTTAATTTGAACTTCTCTTGGAGAACACGTTTTTTAAAAATGACTTTAAAATACTTCTATAAAGGTATGTAGATTGGTATGACCACTGAGAAAGTCAGTGTGGAGATTCCTAAAAACACTAGGATTAGAAGTCCCATTCAACCCATCTACTCCCTTCTGGGTATTTTCCCAAAAGCAATGAAAACATCATACCACAGTGATATATGTATGCCTCTGCTTATAGCAGCACAATGTGTCATAGCTGAATCTTGGAAACAACCCAAATGTACATCAACTGAGGAGTGGATTAAAAAATGATGTGGTATTCTTATATAATGCAATACTACTGTTATAAGGAAAGTTAAATTTGAGGCTTTTATAGATAAATGGATGCAACTTGAGATCATACTCCTAAGTGAAATAAACCAGCCACAGGTGTGTAAACATTGTACTGTCCCCCTAGTGTAAGAACACGAATGAGTGATAAGATCCAAAAGGTAAAATGGATATAGTGAAGGTGAAAGAAACTGTTCAGAAGAAAAGAACAACTGGGATGGAGGAAAAGAGAAGAGAAGGAAGAGGGAAAATATGTGTATTTATATATGAGATAGCTAAGACAATTGTACTTCTAAGTTCTATTAGTTATCCAAAAGGAATAGTTAATGCTTATATTGTTTGATCAGTTTTTCAGGCCTATATCTTATAATCAAGCAACCTCTTTGAAGATAACAATGTGCAATACAGTAACCATTGTTGCTTTCCTCTCATCTTGTTTTGAAATTCTGTACCATTTTTTATTGTTTTTTCTCTTTAAAATAAAAAGTGAAAAAGCCCACACCAATAAAAACAACATACATTGAGATGCTCTGCGTTTCACATTCTATGAATGAATATTAATGTGTTAAAATGTGCTGAACATTAGAATGAAATCTGGCCAGCTGAGTATCAGATGAGGGTATTCTGTACTGATCTGTCTGTCTTTCTGTATCTCAAATTGTGACATGACTCCTCATATCTCCACTGATAGAGAATTGCACAGTTGAGCTGAGGACCATGGTGCCTTTGCACTTACTCACATAAGATTCTGCTTGTTTACATTTAGTTTCCTCATTGCCCAAGATGGTTTGTACACCTGCAATGGACTCTCTTGCATCTTGAAAATGTCACTTTCAAGCTCAAAATGGATACTTCTGAGTTTACCATGAGAAATGCAAGGATTTATTAGGTGTTATCAACAATTCAACTTGGAAATAGATACTTTCTACTACTTTTCTTGCAAGCTTCTGGGTGAATTTAGTAGAGCAGAAACTCAAGTTGTAAGAAAATATGTTTTAAAACAAACCAAGAACTGGTACCAGTTGCAACTGTGTAGCCAGTTGGATAATCCTCTTCCGAATATTGTGCAACAAAACAAAAGACAAAGGGCTGGCATAGTGCAGTGGATTAAAGCTCCTGCTTAGGCAGATGTAGGGACCAGGGTTTGATACATGGCGTGCCAGGCTGGCCCTGCCTCGTAGGGTGTGCTACAGCAGAGATTGAGACTGGGCATGCTTCTGCATGCCTGCAGTCCCAGGACTCTAGAGGCTAAAATCAGGAGGATCACTACCAGTCCAGTCTATGCAGTGAGACCCGAAGACCCCGTAGACCCTGTACTAAATACATAAAATATCTGATATTGAGGACAATATGATCACCATCATTCAAAATTTTACAATATGAACTCAATCCCAGAATTGTCAGTGATATGCTTCATTGTATATATGGCATATTTGAACTCATGCAATAAATGATCATAAAGCTTGGCTTTCATTTGATTAAATATTCAGATTCCACATAAGAGTTCACCTTTATTGAGGATAATTTTCCTTTAAAAGCAAGAACAACAAGTATGTCAAGTGACCTTCAAGGCTCCTTTCCTGATACTCTGAAATTGTCCAGGGTGGATAAGAGCAAGGAGTAGAGAAGAGTGAGCTGCAAAGAAAGGTGACTGATTTCCAAATGGCCTTCAACCCATCTGAGTGTCTAAGTACATACACACACCTCTGGGATACCACGTGAGGTCACAGTTTTACTGATACAAATGAATAGTCTCAGGAAAACCGCTGTACAGTTTCCCCTGATGATATTTGGATACCAGAGCCATATAAGAGAAAGGTGAATTTAACCATATGAAAGGTGACCATTCTGGTCACTTCTCTATCCTTCTTCACCCAGTTTAGTATTTTCAAGAAGCTGATATTTGTGCCATGAGTGAATGAACTGCTTGGCTTCCAGATGGGATTTGGCCAATGACAGGTACAGGGAGGAGATCAGAGGGCCCAGAGATGGGAATTGCTTGCATTTAATTCCCTTTCCTGCTCTGCCCAACAGGAAATGGCAGTATCCTCTATGGAGGTTCCAGCACCTGCTGGGCATCTCTTTTCATAGCTGTTTTCTATATTTCCAGAAATCAATTGCTGCTGCTTCTCCTTCTCCCCCATCTCCATCTCCCTCTCCTTCTCCCTTTCCTTCTCCTTCTCCTCCTCCTCCTCTTCTCATCTTCTTCTTCCTCCCCTCCCCTCCTCCTTTCTTCACATTTAGAGGGGATATCTTCTTCTTTTTGCTGCAAACCTTGGGGTAATTCCCAGAACTTATTATTTTCTCCTTAACTGATTACTATTTTAAAAACAATCTCTTTGTTACCACCTCCTCTCTTTGTTTCATCAAAATAAGTATTTAAGTACTTAATACCTAGTTAGGGGTGAGGTCAGGGAAGTCTAAAAGATGGAGGAATGAACACAGTATTTGTTGTATAGAGAGGAGAGATTATGATGGACTAAGGACACTAAGCAAAGAAAGAAATGAAAAAATGAGGAAGGTGGACAGACCGAGAGAGTCACCAACTAGGTGGGTGAGACACCTCAAAAGGGTCAAGGAATCTGAGGGGTTTTGGTACAAAAGTGATTGAGTTGAAAATTGGGATATAAACCTCAGGGAGTAGAATGCTTCAAATAGATCATTTGTGATTGATGTAGTTATTGACCACAGCAATATTCCGGTCAGTGCTTTTCAGCCATGGCCTACATAGTAAAATGACCATGAGAGATGGTAAAAATACTGATAACTGATTTTTGCCTCCAGAGATTGGCTGTATTGGTCTGGTATGAGTCTTGATCATTTTAATTTTTAGAAAATGATCTCAAATAATACAGATATATGGCCAGAGTTGAGGATCACTGGTCTAGGACATGAACAGGGGAATGACTGACTGATGTAGATAGAAGAAAATAGTACTTAGCATCTAGAGGCCGAGGAATGGAGAGCCAAAGGGTTGGAAGACTCACCTACATCAAGGCCACCAAGGATGATGCTAGAGCTTGTGGTGGAGAGAATTCAGTGAGTCAGACACTAAAACTGGGGATTGATGGATCCTGAAGAAGTTTGGGCATTATAGCTTCTTTGGGCTAAAGACCTCTCCAGGTAGCATAGGATCAAAGGGCAGGCATGGGCTTTACTGTTACTTAGTTCAGTTATCTTTGGTCTCCCCAAACCAATCTCCAACTTTGGTTCTCCTTGTTTGTTTCTAGGATTATCTTTTCTCATGTCTGATATTTGGGGAATCCCATCTGACTTAGCTGCCTGCACAGGTTCTTTCCCAGACCCAATTCTCTTGATTTTTCAACCATTTTTACTATTAGCTTTCTTCCTTTACTCATCAAAAAATAAAAATAAAAAACCCTCTCCTTTGCCCTATTGCCCCTGGAGTCTCCTAGGGGTGCATTAATCCCAAAGGCTTCATTATAGATCCCACCAGCTAGTGTTTGTAAGGGGCTTCCCAAGGCTGTACTTTCAGGGATCATTTCTACAACATGTCAGGGGTTTTCTACAGTTTAACAAATAAAGTAAAGCAAACAGGCACCTAAAATCATTCAAATCCTCTTTACGCCTAGGACCCTGCATGCACAGCCCACCTTATATAAAGACAGCAGGATATTTTAGTGCTCTCTTTTATTTCCTACATGCATGCCATTGTAGGGCCATTTAAATCACATTCTCTTATAGCTGAGCACAAAACCTGCACATTTCTGGTTTTGCTCTTTCTGAAGATAATTTCTGCTGTTTAATGAGATCTGAGGATGAAGTCAGGCATGAGCAGGAGAAAGGTCACAGTGTGTGCTCAAAGGTATATTAACCACTCTCGGAGCTGACATCAGTCTCCTTCCAAGAGGACAAAATTAAGCAGCGCACAGTAAATACGTTCAATGGCATTTTATTGCAAGTAGGACCATTTACAATGAAATAAGAACATGAGAATGGTTTCAAAGAGAAAATGGGAGTGCTTACAAATAGAACACATCTCACCAGTTAGAGTGGGAATGCGATTCCAGTCAAGGTTAATGGGGAAACAGTGAATGAAGGGTACAGATTCCAAAGCTGTGTGATGCCATATTCTGTCTCACAAAGGTAATTAATACTGGTGACTCTGGCTACATGGACACATGACACACAGCAGACAACTTGAAATTCTGCGCACCGTATTGACAGGCTCCTCCGGATGCTTCATGACTCACCCTAACACCGACAGGGTGACATTGGAGGCCGTGTGCATCACCCCTCTCCATCATGAAGTCGGCGTGGCACTGTGAAAGCACAGGCACAGAGCAGAGTGAGGGTGGCAGCTCAGACTCAGTCCCTAGGAGGTGGCATGTGACCTTGGGTGAGTTGCTTCCCACTCCTCTTAGGCTCAGTTTATCTGGTCTGTAAAATGAAGAGGTTGAATCAAATTATCTACGAAGCCTTTTCTACGTTAGAATACTGGGATTCTGTAGCCATCACTGTGTTGTCATTATTACTTTGTAATTGTGTGAAGGAGGGGTTACCCGAGTAAAAGACTGACTCCACAAGCATGGCATGATGCACATTTACCCGGCTATGATATATAACTGTGCTTAGGAGTCAGTCTATAGAGTGTGTGTGTGTGTGTGTTTTTTTTTCTTTTTTAAATGACCCAACCTTAAATAAATGTGTTAAAAAGATTTGTGTCTTTCTGTTGTATCATCAGTGCTCACGTTCTTTTAATGGTCTCCTTTTTTTCCCCCAAAGGGTAAGCTCACAAGAGTGAGGTTACCTTTAGAATTACAATGCCTAGGCTTAAGGTGAACTTGAGTGAAAGAGCTCCTTTAGACTGCTGGCTGCAGGCTGATCTGTCCCTACAAAACAATCTCTTTTGTCTCATTTTGTTGCTCTGAACGCCCCAAGTGGGAGAATAAGGCTAAAGCTCAATATTTTAGGGGTAAGCTAAGGAATGAATGAGGATCACGTTACATCTTTTACATTTGCCTGTCTCCTTGGGTTGTCTGGAATCTCCCCTCCTCACTTACTTGAGTATAGGGGCTTAAAAGTAGGGCATTTGAACACACTAGTTTTCATCCCAGTGATCATCATATTGACAGGCTTCAGTGGAGCGGCTTTCTCTTTGCATTCAGGCCTGTTTGTAGATGGCATCCTTAGGGCAGATTCTGTTCTTAGCCTGGCCCCAGAACTAACTTGTGGCTGCTTTTGAAAATCCCCAGGTGCACTTTGTTTGTTTCTCTCTTCTGTCCTCCCTTGAACTCTCCTGACTTCTCCTTCCTCTTTCTTTGCCCCTCAAGAAGGAAACAACACCACAAAAAATCAAACCCTTTTGGATGTCTGTCCAGAAAGGTTGTTTATTTCTGCTCCATGTAGAGAACTATAAAGCTACCTTCTGGTTCTAAATACAATTGTTTTAAAAAGTCTCTGCCTTAGAGTGGAAGGATCCCAGTAAGTGAAACTGTCCCTGGTCTTTCCTCCGTCCATGGACAATGGAGGGTGGGCACTCTTGCACCCCAGTTAGTACATGACATTCACAGCTATAGAATTGCACTCAGTGATTGTGGCATAGGAGTGAATGTTTCATCAACCTTTAGTTGAGATGATTCCCAAATAGTACAGGGTCAGTTCTGATGTGCCAGTGGACCTAAATAGCTATGCTGGAGCATTCCCTTTTAAGCAGACTCTCAGTTTAAAGCAGCTCTACATCCTACGGGTTCTAGAGCACTGGTCCTTAGCCAGGACGCTGATCAATATCACCTGGACAACGGTTCAAATGACAGAGACTTGGTCTCATCCCAGCTGACTCTGATTCAGGACGTCAGGAAGGGAGCTGGGTAATCTCATCTTCAATAGACTCTTAAAAATGTGATTCTAATGAGTTCAACTGTGTATTCCGAAACTGCTGGAGGATTCCACTGAGAACGCAGTGACCAAATTATTACAGTAAGTGGACAAAAAATCTTGGAATTGTGAAATAATCATTTCACCTTCTTCTGTGGGAGGAGGTATGGCCCCCTGGATATGAAAATAGATGGGTTAGCCCTGTCTGTGTAATTTTCAAGTGTAAGGACATTGCTCTTTCTCTTTTATCATTCTGTTGCTTGCTTCATTTCAAGGAAAAATTAGGCTTCCTTGGAGGAGTCCATAATTTAGACACAGCTTCCCCTCAGACTCCTCTAAGAGGATCACTCCCCAGTTCTCCTGGTGTGCATGTTGGAGAGTCTAGTGTTCACTGAAAGAATAAATTGGATTTCATTACATGGCGCTGTATCATGTGGGGTGACCTCCTCCCATTGTTATGTTGAGTGGATGCTCAGACAGTTCTGATTTTTATTTTCCAGTAATTGCTTCCTCATGGATTCAGCCTTCGTTTTTCTTCTTGCTCCCAAACATAAGCCTCATCTGATCCCTTGTTGTCATTCTTCAGCCTCCCTCAAAACTTGACATGTTCTTTAATGAATCCACTGCATGCTGAGCTGCAGTCAAGGCAAATGAAGAGGCCATTCCCTCAAACATGCTCTCATAGAAAAGCCTGTTCTCATTTTGAACTTGTGTTTCTCTTCTTGCCCACCTGACCTGGAGGGTCTGCATGGGGGTGACAGGAAAACATTAGAACTCTGGCTACTGTTAAAGCATCCTAGTTCCAGCAACTTTACTTTGTTTACATTCCTGTGCTGCTTTACCTTTGAAGCTTCTTATTGGTGAGGTGGTGGGGCCCTATGGCTCCTATACATTTTCGAGCTGCATTCCCCAGAGTTTGCCTGGCTATGGAGACCTGCACTTTGTCTTTTAAGCAGATAAAAAGAGAGGTCAGTCAGAAGTAATTCCCCCACTCCTCGTATAAACAATTTAAGTGCTGCAGCAACATACTTGCTTGAAATTACTCCCTCAGATTCAATTCCCTTTTCCTGTTCCACTTGTAAAAATGGTTAGTGTCCTCTATAAACTGCAGCTCACCAAGGTGCAGGGCTTGCTGTGCAGTTGTAGAATAAATGTTAATCTAATACAGGTTACTAGGTCAAATGCAATCACAGGCTTGTGGGAAAAGCTTAATACTGTTCTGCTTCTTCTAACACAGTAAACCTGGATATTATATGATAGGTTAAACACCAGTGAACCATAGCAGGAATTTTCTTGAAAGTAGGATTTAGTATAAAGGAAACTACACTGAAATAGTGACCTAAGATTGACTTTGCTCTCTGAGAGCGCATTCTGAGTCACTAAAGGGCACTGTGAAAATGGACTTAAAAATGTGTCATCCCAGGACTCCTTGGCCAGAGGATGAATGCTAGTTTCAGCAGCTGTGACAAATCTAAAAGCTTCATATGTTGTCAGCTCTGACTTCAGTTCTTCCTCATTCTTCAAAAATCCATGAGTGCAGATGCACACACACACACACACATACACACACACAGGCTTTCCATACAAAAAGTTAATGTGGGTTCGGATGGTCTGTCAGAATTTAGGTTCCTACTTGAACATCAAGTAAACACAGTATGGAGAGTGCAGAGCAGATGTGAGCTGACTGCGCTGGAGGAAGCTCTGTAAATCTTGGTGGTGGACTCCTTGCTCTTTTACGTAGATGTTAGTGCTGTTAAGTGTTACCAGGATGGATGCGTGATCAAATGCCAAAGCTGAGCCATACATATGCTAGCAGATGTATAAAAAATGCTCAAGTAAATGAACGTCAGATTTCAGGGCAGCGGTGAAGTCTGATTTGTGGAACCACTTAGTGCTGCATGGAGACAAGAGATGGGGCCAACAGTCAATTTTCAAAGTCCTGTGGGACCGTCCAGGCGGGTGCTTTCAGACTCATGATAAGCACTTCAACAGCAAGGCACCATTCTCTTCCTTCTTTTCTGCTGAGAACACTTTCAACAGAAAGTGTGGCAAGGACTAGACCTTGAGAGCTATGGTAGAGCCAACCTCTCCTCCTGAAAGCAATTGCGAGCTTGGGCATTCTTTTAGTTCTTGTCAGGCTCCAGGGACTTTTTTGACTTGTGAAAAATGTATTTATGCATATGGGATGTAGCTCTCTAGTGATTAAACTAGATAACTTAGCATGCTGGCTGAATTAGCATAGTAGACATTCATTAAAAGGCCTCTCTCTGCTTTGGTTTGTAATTAAATGACAGAATTAATCAGGCAATGCCTTCCTCCATAGTTATGAAAGTGCTGTAGGTATGTGAATGACCCTTGGAAAGGCTATATCAAAGAGTGAGTTCAGGCTGCTTACAGCTTATATGGAAGTACATTTCTTTTATTGCCTTAAAAGAAATTTAGATTTTAGGAGACAAACCCAGTAAACTGGATTTCATTTCTAAACTCATTCATCCGCAGGTATCAGAGACCTTATATGGTTACATTGGGCTCTGGCCCTACATGGCCATCATGTGGGCCAGTCTGCCCTAATCGTCACCTCTGCAGCACTGTGTCTTCTGCACTTTGAGCAGATGACAGAGCACTGAGACTCTGAGGAGGCTGAGGGAGTCTGCTGGGACAGTTCCTTGGAGCCAGAATTAGAGCTAGTTCTTTCAGCAGAAATGAGCATTCTTAGGGCTGCCATTGTTTGGGAAATGTCAAAAACATGGTACTTGGATATTGTTTTCAAAAGGCCAGCCATCTAGCTCACCGGACTAAAGTGCCGGAGTTCCATCCCCTGTAGGCTGGCCCCAGTCCCGGGGTGCTATGAGACTCAACTAAGACTGGCCATGGTGGTGCGTGCCTGTAATCCCAGCACTTGGGAGGTTGAACATAGGCAGATCACTATGAGTCTGATCTGTGTAGTGAGACCCTGTAACCTTGTACTAAATATGTAGAAAAAAAAATGCTTTCAGCTCCTTTCATTCTCTTTTCGTAGGTGCAGTGGTTATGTTTTGTCTTGATAGAATTCCATTTTTTTCAAACTTTCTTTAAAAAGATGCAAAGAGAAAAATATCCTTTTTGCGTGTTCTTTTGTGTATTTGTTCAGCACAGAATATCAGCTAGGACTATGCTATTGCATCTTTTCTTTGTGAGTTGGATCTCTTGTGAACATGTTAGGTTGTGGTAGTGGAGACCAACTTGGCAAGTGCTCAGGCTGTGCCTTGATTCTCATGGTCACATCCAAGAATGGACTCTATTTTTGGGGAGGCTACTGACAAAGCACATAATGGAGACATGGCCCTTAGAGAGACATCTGTTCTGTAGATAAACGTGATATCAAGATTCAAACATAGAAACCAGGCGTGTAGAGTGTGTCTGTAATCCCAGTGCTGGAGAGGCTGAGACAGGAGGATCACTACAAGTCCAACGTGTGTAGCAAGACCCTGTACCAAATAAGCAAATAAGCATAAGATACAAAATAAATAAAAGATATAAAATAAAAATATGAAAAACAGATTCATATGCCACTTTTTCATTTCCTAGCTATGTGATCTTAGACTACCTAAATATTTGTATCCTAAGTTTATTGAAGTTCAAATTAGAATGAGATTAAATCAGGCTACCCATTCTGATTTTTCCCCTTCATGCTTTTCTGACAGCAGGAAAGGAGGTCTAGGGTATCCTGGCCTATTTGTAGCAGTAAATCATCATGTCTTTATTTACTTTGAGCTCTTATTTCTGTTTTGTCTCTGACTTGAGGCTCTGGATTTTGTCCCTGGTTTAGTCTTGTTCCTACTTCTTGGGCTTTATATTTCTAGCAAGTTTTTTTTTTCCAACTTTTTCTGTTATGTTTATACCCTGCCCTGGCCATACTCTTCATAAACTCATCAGCTTAGATAATGGAGTCAGACTTCTTCTCACAGCATCTTGGGGATAAAAAATGAACCGTGTAACCAATGACTAAAATGGGCAAGTGTTGCTTATTACTCTTTTCCATTTCTCCAGTTAACTCTGTTAATTACCAGCTGAAATGAATTGGGGGGCAATCTCCTAAAGTCTGTGAGTCTACAGAAAATAAGAGAAAGCACACTTGTTCTACAAGGCTAGGGGAAAGGCCAAAGAGATAACAGACTTAGAAAATCTGTCATCTTACACTAGAGAAAACCAAGGCTCTACCCAGCTAATGAATGCCAAGGGTAGGATTTATAATGTAAACATCGAAATGGTGAAAAGAATTTGCTATCACAGCCAATTTAGCTCGTAGACATAGTATAATGCCTAGGGCTCATGATGCATGTAGAGTCCCATGAAAATATCTCAATTTCTCTAAAATGAAAAAAAAAATTAAGTTGAAGACAAATATTTCAGTATACAGTACTCACGCATACTAATTCAGTTGTGATATATGACTTTACATCAGTGATGGGAAACCTTTTAGAGTTTTGAATGATACAAAGAGCCCACAGGGACACATGAGCCATAGGTTCCCCACCCCCGCTCTATACGTTTGCATATGTACACTGACAGCAACATCTTGGTTCACGAATGGTTCCATTTGCGAACAATTTGGTTCATGAACAGAACCATCTGGCAAAATTTTGCTTCCACTCATGAATTCTACATTGAGTCACAGACACAACCCATTCTATTTAACTGAGAATCATGGAACAAACTAAATTCATGAACTGACGTACCAAGTGCATGTGTATATACACGTATATATTTGGGCACAAAAGTTCCTGATGGTCCATGAAAGCTTTTTTTTTTTTTTTTTTTTTTTGCCTGGCTCAGTCCCTCACCCACTGGGGCCAGGGCTGGCACAATATATGGTGCCAGGGAGCAAACTTAGTTCCTGCCTAAGCTTGCCTAAGCAGGTGTTTTAGACTGCTGAGCTATCTTTCCAGCCAAGCCCCAGAAAGTTCTACATAGCCTTGTTTAACATGACTTTCTGACTATTGCCTTGGAAATCCTAAACTGCTATTGAATATATCACTATTCTAGTAAAATTTTTCTCTTCTTTCACTGAGTAAGAAGAATATACCCCAATAGGTATGTGAAATAACTTAAGGCTGTTTTATTTCTAAGCTAGGGGAACTGGGTACAGTCATCCAAAATATGATGTGCTATTTTTCCATATCAGGGAGGCATTTGTGACAAAGGAGACCCAGCCTCAGAATGAAGCAAAGTATTTTAGATGCTTCCAAACATGTCCTCTGACCATAGAGCTACTAAGAGTTTTCTTTGCCACCAGGTGGAGAAACTTTTGGAATTGTGTAAATGCTAGAGTTTTGCTAAATATAAAGTTACATCAATATTCAGGCCTCCTTGTCCATCAGCCCTTAAGTTTCCTGAATACAAGGAACACAGTTGTATCTAGCTCCCATTAAATACAAAGAGAGGAAACCACATGTTCCCTGACCAAAATCTTCCCTGAGTGTCAGGAACAATGTAAGGCTCTCCATCAGAGTCAGAATATTCTCTCCCAAATCAGTTGTTGTATTAGAATTACTGCAAAGGTCAAGCACTTCTTTTTTTTTTTCTGAGAAAACCTTTGGTTCCTACTTTTCTATCTTTTGGAGAGGTGATTTCTCCCCTAGACAACCACAGTCAACCTATAAAAGAAGGCCAGCTACTGTGGGTAAAGTCATTCCAGGCAGGCACTGTGGGCTCTAATTTCATCACAACATTATGAAACTGATCAGTTTCTTTGTATAAAATCTTTAAAAGGCTCCATGGAGTCTTTAAGCCAAAAAAGGGCTTTTGAAAGTAGTTCAGGAAATTGCCATCATGAAAGCGATTTCCACATGTGTCTCTCAATATTACAATCTCCCTCTTTCGGCGCTGGTCTTTCCGAGACTGTAATAAGAAGTGAAAGAACGGCTTATTTTCCTTTTTTTTAGGGAAGGCACAATTTAAAAAAAAGTTCGTAAGAATCCTGTGTGTGGGTACGATATTCAGACCCTTAGCAATCCCCCCTTGGCTTTGGGGCCTGATGTGTATTCTCAATTAGTTATGAGTATTCCATTCCATACAGGTCAGGAAGAATTATGTGTGTGTAACTGAAGTGGAGTGTGGATTTTAAGCAGAGCATGTGATTTTAAGAATGCAGAAAGATGGTATAAATTTGCATCTTCTTAAGATGAAGTTTTCTAAAAGCACTTAAACCATTTTTATTTGATAAAATCAAAATTGATGGGGGTGGAAATGACACCCAAAGACTTCCTACAGCTTTTCTTTTCCCCCAAGAAAAAAAAAATTACAAAACCATCTGTCAAGCTGTCAAATATCCTTGGGGCAGATCTTTAAACTGTAGTGAACATTAAAAGGGAAGACTAATATTCTCGAGGGACTAGGGTAATAGTCTCTGTTCTTGTGAAATCAAGTTGTAGTATTCTGCCTTAAGATCTTTCAGGGATGAGATACAAAGCTACCTGTAGAGAGAGAAGCCAGTGTTTCACGAGGGCTCTTGCTATGAATGAGGACATTGTGTATGTGTTCTTCAGGGCACCAAACAGTCTTTAGTGCCAGGCCATACATAGAGCAGAGTCACACTCCTAGAAGGGATACCACTTATTTCCTGGAAAAAAAAACATGTGGGTCATTTTGTGATATTTTTAAAGATTTGCTTTTGAGTTTACATGGGTTTTAGAGTTGATGTTTTACTTCTCTCACTTTGCCATGCAAATCACAGGGAAATCAATTTTCTGGAAATGGGGTTCAATTGATTCATACTCTAGCTTTTACTCCTAACTTTATAGAAACCATAGGGTCACAAGCTTGCTACTGAAGTTTGCCCCCAAATTCAAGAGAGTTCAATGTGGTAAATGTTTGTATATTGGGTTTTATGATAGGTGCTATGATGGATAAAAGGATAAAGCTGTGATTCTGTCCTATGAGGGCTCTGAAATTAGACAAGAAAGTCAGAAGGGTAGGGAATGAAGCCATGATATATTCACTGATTTGTCACCCAGTTAAGGGAGCCCTGGAGAATGCAGGTGAGTGGGAACAGGACTTTGGCTCTAAGGATAAGAAAGATTTACCAAGTAGATAAGGCAGGAAGCAAGAGTATTTAGGGCAAAAAGGAACAGCAATAAAAGCATGCAGAGCAAACCGATGCTCCTGTACATGTGTTTGTGCAACTCAGAGAGGGGCTGGGAAGTACAAGGTGGTTTAGGTGTGTGTTCTAGATTTTGCAGTACGTAAAGACAAATCAGGTTTAGTGGTGACTCTCAATTGAAAATGTCTAGTATGGGAGATAAAGCATTCACATACATAACTTTAATATGAAACAATGCAAGAAATGTGAGAGAGTTGCATGCCATGTATATATATATATTTGTGTGTGTGGTGGGAGATAGAGAGAGAGAGAGAAGAAAAGGAGGAGGAGGAGAAGAAGGAAGAGGAGGAGAAGAAGAAGGAAGAGGAGGAAAAGTACAGAAGAGAGAGAAGAAAGAAGAGAGAAGAGAGAAAAGAAGAAAGAGGAGAAGAGAGTTAATCAGATCTGGAATGTTAAGAGCCAGGAAGTAAGAAATGACTTTTCCATTTCAAGACAGCACCTTTGAAAAATGGAATCACAGTCACAACGTATTTTTTTCTTGTTTAGATGAAATGTTATAATTTTTCTCTAACTTAAGGCAACCACATGTGTGGTTTTAGACATACTTTGAATATATGTGGACTGTACAGTTCAGTGGTAGAGCATTTGCCTCATGAAGCTCTGGGTTCAATCTCCAGCACTGCAAAACAAAACAAATCACATATACTTGTTGTATTGATTTATCTTCACCACTGCATAGATAAGTAAAGTTGAGCAAAATGGGCATGGATCTACTTTGTTACTGGCTTCAAGCTCTGTCTTCAGATAGATACTTTCTAAACTAAACAAGTCACAGATGTGAAGGTTAAATGTATTTATAAACAAGAGGAGGGGCAGAGTAGAAGCTGGGAATTTAAAATCCAGAGGAGTTATCCATCTGAAGCCCTATCATCTGAGAAAGTCTCATAGTTATTTTATCTTCCAGTTACTATTAGAATAGCAGAAAAGTGACAAGTTGGTAGGCCTAGAGAAATGATCTATATGTTAGATAGGGAAAAGTCACAGCGAAGAGGACAGAAGACCAGAAAAGTGAGTATAAAGAGAGTATTGGCTCTAGAAAAATGGGCAAGTCGAGTCAAACAGAAGGCTAATCAGAGGTTGCTATTTACTAGAGAGTCAGCACAGCTTGAAGCACTTTACAGCTGCTAATTTACCTAAAGTTGGTAACAATTTTCTGAAGTAGATCTTACTATACTTCTTGTGTAGACTACACTGAGGCATTAAGATTAAATATCTTACCTAAGACAGTTTACAAGTAAGTGGTATCCAGTATCGATGCACCTGATTCTTTTGCAAATGTAAATATCAAAACAAAGGTAGAGTGAAAGAAGTGTTTGACTTTATCATGTCCCATATCAAATAATATTTTATTTAGATTTAAGGAAAAGAAATTTGTGAGACCTTATTATATACTCAGAAGAAGACACTGATCACAGACTCATACACTCTCATATACATTTCCAACTCATGTTAGTTTCTCATTTTATGGATGAGGAAACTGAGAATGAGGCTGTATTAAAGTCACTGAGGATTTGCTGGAGACTGACAATGTGTGCAGTGCTGGGTGCAGAGTGTCTGGACAGGCAACACAGCTCACTCACCAAGTGGCTGGTGTCACACCTTGCGGGGAGACATCATAAAGCCAAGAAGCCACACCAGGATCCAGCTTTGTTGGGAATCTTGATTTTTAAAATTTTATTGAGAAAAAAATTGCAAAGAGACAGCTTCAAGACAGGTTGGTAGGAGAGTTACAACAATTAATGCATTGCACATTTTTGCCTTTGTAGTAGTCATTCATAGCACAGGATGCAGACACGATATGTCTGAACACCATTAGTACAAATCTTTCTTCTTATTGAATTAAGAGAAAGTAGCTATATATCTATCCTAACTATCTTGCAGCACAAAGGTAGAAGACCTGCTTGATTGTTGGCTTTTTGGGGGACAATAGTGGATGTTCAGTGTGTTTTTCAGCAACACTGAAAGAAACTTTGTGCCTCCTAGATGCTTTGATTGGCTAGTCTGTCTCAGTGTCTAGTACACCAGCAAATAATCCTTTTCTTTCTTCATTAACTTACTTCTAATAAGTTATTTTTATACAATATAGAGTCTGTGTGGAATGGCAAGTTGCTTTTCTCATCATTTCTAGGATAACTCTGTGATTGTGTAATAATTAATTAAAGTCCTTCTATGGTCTGCCTGAGGGTATGTAGGACCAGCATACACAGTCGGGAGAGGTCAGGCAGGCAAACTTGAGCAGGATTAAAGTTAAAACTCCGCAATGGTTTGCAAATTTGGTAACCTGGGGCAAGATTCTTTTCCCCCATAAGTCTTGATTTTCTCATGTGTAAAATGAGTGAAATCATAATCCCTGTATGGTAGGATTTTGGGGAGGATTAAATGTGCCAGTGCAGACAAAGGGCTTAGCACTTTCTTAGCTCATAACTACAATTTAGTGTATTTTGGGTACCTATAAGGAGTAAACTAAATTCATCATGAAACTTGTATTGTGAAAATTTGTTGCTACTGAAAATGTAAATCACAGTCAGATGCAGAATGATTCAAAGAATTACCAAAATTTTGTTGCAAACAGCAAATCTCCTTTTCTGAGTTGACTTTCCAAATGAAACACATGCTCATAAATGGTCAACTTCGTGCAGTCTTCTCCGGAGACTACTCTGAATGTCATAATCAGTCACATGAAGGCTCTTGGAAAGCAATGTGAAATCCTTCCTACAGTTTAGAAATTGGAGTAATTTTTTTGGAGTAATTTTAATTCTTTAAGAATTTTTGTTTAATTAGAAATGGACGCTTCTGGGGCTAGGGAAATAGCTCAGAATAAGCACCTACTGGCAAGTCCAATGGCCTGAGTTCAATCCCCACTTCCACCAAAAAAAAAAAAAAAAAAAAGAAAGAAAAAAAAAGAAAAGGGCACTTCACTTACTGTACTCTTCTTTCTTTTGAATCAATACTTTTAGTGCTGTTTTATTTTATGTTGTAGAGAGCTGCACTAGCCTGCCTTTCAATTTATTTTTGTCTTTTTATTTGTTAATGATTTTTCAGTTTTATCATATTCATGTCTTATATTTTAAACTTTCTCAAATTCTTTTTGTAAGCCAGAGGAGCAAAATATAAGTAAATACCATAAAAGAGCATCATGTGTGTGACTTTTTTCTTACAAATATACCTTATGTGCAATTGTGCACATCTGGCTTGAACTAGCTTTTATTTTATCAAAAATCCAATGAAAATGGTACAATTGACTTTTATATAAACATTCATTTTGTATTTCAAAAGAGCAGAGCCTAGAAGCCCACCTCACAGGTCATTTAATTTGCTTGAGAGAGAAGAATTACAAAGAAAAAGAACGAAGGAAAACAAAAGCTGTTTAATAGACTATTAGGTGTGCTGAGCAGGTAGTAACACTGCTAATTAGCTAATGAAGTTAATAGTCATAAAATCAAATCAACCAGATAAAAACAGAAGCTAACATAGATTTTTACCAGGCGTCATTAACACCCAGATTTTTCATTTCTCATATCATTTCTATAAAGAACGAAGCATTATTTTCAGCTCTCTTATATGAGAAAATCGAGGCTCAAATATGATAGAGAGCTCAGTGAAGATTTTTCAAGAAGCACATGCTCTAGGATATCAAGTCAGATCTTAATTTAAAAGCCAAGGTCTTACCTACTCTTGTAAGCTGTGCCTCAAAGCCTGATCTCAAGTGCACAATGAGAATGGCTCTCTTTTAACTTCTGACCCAAAGGTTTGCTGGACAAAGGAAGACAGGCAATAGCAAAGGTTTCTAAGTCAGAATTGTCTTTCAGGTGCATCCAATCCGGAAATGTTTTTTTTCTTGTCGAATATTAGTGTGATGTCTACAATCAATCTTATAGTTGGGTAAGGTGTTGGGCAGAAGACATATTTTACCAAAGCAGTTAGGAGAACCCACCTAGGTTAGAATAGAGTTATAGATTCTGAAGCCGCTGCAGCTGCATAGATCCAGGCACTGAGACATCGATACCTAGAGACACTGAGCCACAGTCAGTGAGTACAATATAAGGTGAAGAGTGAATTTTGATGAATTTTAAATGTCAATTTTGAATCATTGCTGTACGGTATAAAGGAAAGTAACCAGTCTATGTTAGAGAGGTATGAGATGGAAAGTCACCCAACAAAAGATAATGGCACTGAATGGAGACCTTAGGAAAGCCACCACACAGGGTTTCCTTGCACCCTTGATAAGACAAGATGGGCAGTTAATACTTGACACAGACTGCTTCTGCTCTGTGTGGATTGCATTTTACGGGTAAATTAACTGTAGAGGGGTGGTATGTATTTCATCCCATTGTGTTTGTTTAGTTCTTCTGATCTCTGCTTATTGCAATTACTACAAATACTGAGCTATGAGAAAGCCCAAAGGCTTTGCTACAGAAAAGTCACTGGCTAGGCTAATCCCAGTCACTGTATTTCTTTCCCATCCTGGTACAGGAATGAATTCAAACCAACAGAACACCTGCCAGTTTATGACAGTTTCTATCTGAAGGCTACTTCTTCCCAACAAGAATATAATATTGTTCTGGAGACTTATTTCAACACATTTCCTTTAGAGAATGTTATTTTCTTGTGGTAACCTTTCCTAGCTAGAAACTAGTACGTCTAGGATTTACCCTTTCACAACTCCTGCCTTTTAGCATGTAAACTTCTAAACTCCTTTGGAAGGCAGCTTCTTTTCAGACTAGGCAAACGTGGGTTTCAATGGGCAATGTGAGTTTGAATTAAGTTACTTCTCTAGAAAACAGCATTTTGTTTCGTTTGCGCTGGGCACACCCCTCAGAAAATCACATTCTTTTATTTTTTTTTTACTTGTGAGAGAACAAAAGTCCTATCAGGAGCCATGAAAACACCTGAACCCTTCTTTTTTCTATTTCCAGAAATAGTTTATGGGGCCACTGAAAGATGTTGATGTTATCTTTTTAATATTCTGGGGAATAATCCTATTAAACAAAAAACAAGGGAAACTGTTATGCCCACAAGGCGGAATTACCCAAAGCTGGCTGGCAGGGCTCAAGTTACCTCACAAAACCCTCGCTGTGTGCTGTTTCTATCTCTCCATCAAGGGCTTGGTGAATGAGCCATAATCTGTGGATTCTGCTCATCTCTCTTTGCGAACTTTGTTCTGTGGAATTAGATACAACTTTGACAAATTAGAAAAGGCTCCCGGGTGCCCCGCTGTCCCCAGAGCAGCACAGTCCTGTGATTGTGCCCTGGCCTCTGAAGTCCAACGATGTCAGGCCGTCAGCAACAGCCTTCCACCGAGTGCACTTTTTAATAAGCACGTCTGTCAGCACCAAGTTCTTCGGATCTTCCGACCTCTCCTTAATCCTCAGGACGCGCTGACTTTCTTCTCTGTTTCGCTGATGGCAAAAGGCCCTGGCTGGGAAAGAAGTATCTTCTTTGTTTATAGAATATGGGCAACAAAATTAACCTTTGAGATTAACTGTAAATGAGTGAGGATCGTGTTTTATCTCTCCCCAAGACAGGGCGGGGATTAACACTTGCATGGGAGTGTGTGCACACGTGTGCACGTGTGTGCACCACCTCAGTCCTTCCTCTCCCGCCCCCAGCAAACATCTGCCTGCTCTGGTTGCTCTCTGTTCTTTACTCATGCGTGGCTTCTGTTCTGGTTTGTGCACAGAAGTGAGAGACAGTCTACTTTTTTGTTTTTTTATTCAGTTTCATTTCTATCTTTGTTTAAACATCAGCAGATTAGAAATGATTTTTGATAAGTCTAAAGAAAAACTTTGCTTTGACTAGTGACACAAGATCACCCTTTCTCAGTGGAATTCTTGGGCCAGCTAGAAGTGAACAATGTTGTGTTGTGGAGCAAGGTCCCTGGATATTGCCATAAAGAACCACATCTGGGGAAGAGGGTCTTTTTTTCGGTTGGCATGGCAGCCTACTCATAGAAGGGTAACATGAAGTTGCAGCTCTGCAAAATACAGGACATAGTAACCCTCTTGGATGCCTTAAAAACCCACAAAACATTTGGTGAGACAAATAAATAAGAAATTTTATTCTCATTTTTTTTTCCTGGCTTTGTCAAAGTGCACTTTGACATAGTTAGATATATACTTACATTTTTATTTTTTAAAAAGTCAGCTTGACACGAACAGCAGCAATGAAACATTTGTTAGTAGGCAAAATTTGTACTGGGAAGAGAATGGAGGTCATATGCCTTGAGATAGATTTTTTAATTTTTATTATTTTTTTAATTGTTTTTTTCTTTTTAATTGAACTCAGGCCCTTGTGCTTGTCAGGCAAGTGCTTATTCTACTGAGCTATCTCCCCAGCCCCAAGATAGATGCTATTTTTGTTCTCTGAAAGCTCCTGAAGAGTGAGGCAAGATGAAGTCAAGGCTACATTACTACTGAAGCAGGAGCAGCTGGAAAATGGGCTTCAGAGCACCCCTATTTGCTGCTGAGAGCAGAGAGACTAGCATTTCTCCATTTTCAGTTGAGTCTTCGCCTCCTAAATCCAGTTTGAAAGTGACAAGGTATGACAAGGTGTGGCTACGAGGGCCAAATCTAGGATCTCAATTTCATGCTCCTGTCTTTATTTCTCAGAGTTGCTGAAATGTGCCTGGAACATGGGATGGTGACTCATCTGGGCGTGAGGCATTTCATGAAGCCAGTGGTTCTATTAGAAGCACATTGTGATTCTGGTTTCTTCATTTTTGGTTGGATTATGGAGAATGTGATCACTTTTATAATTTTCTTGCCTTTTTTCAAGATCAATTTATGCTGGTTTCAATTTTACCTTCTCTTCCTCTCTCTCTGTCTCTCTCTCTCTCTGTCTCTCTCTCTCTAAATAAAGCAGAACAAAATAAATCAATATGCCAGCACAGAGATGTTTGATGTTTCCCTCAACAGTGGCAATGACCATAACAATTAAATAGAAGAAAAAGGGGACTTTTTTTTTTTGTAGGTGCGAGATGGGGATTGTACAAAATGGAGAAATAATCAGGTCAGGGCCCAGGATTCCTTAATATGATGATCAGGGTTTCGGGGGAATAAAAAGACAATGTGTTTTGGAATCCCCAGCTTCCCATTATCATCATCCTGGGCTAGGTACTTAACATGCACTGTGTTGATTTTAGCTCAGGTAAGTGCTTAGAGGAAGCAGGTTTTGAAGTTTACTTGGTATCTCTGGGAGGCAATAAAGTTCTCTATTTATAAGTAATGCACTTTCTGTTAAGTGTCTGTGTGGGCATAGTATACCCCAGAAAAATGATGGGTTCTTTGTTTTTTTGTTGGTGGGAAGAGCAAAAGGTGCATTTCAGGAGACCCGGTATGAGTCTAGATATTTTACTGTCTGGGTATGTGATGCTGTTCAGGTCATCTAACTTCTGTGTTCTTGGTATTCACAATTGCTGAGAGGGCTGCATGCCTATTCTAGCACCTTTGAAAAGCTGCCACAAGGAGCAATGAACACCCAGGAGATAAAATGTCTCATTGGACTGCCCCGTGTTCTGGGAGCTATCATTTGAACTGTGGTTGTGTGCAGGAAGTCTGCTTGGAGCACTTGGAGGTCCAATGATCCCTACCACCCACCTCAGTGAGAGCACGCAGCACATTACAATAGCTCTGGTTCTCTCTGGCTATTTCAATACGTTCCTGAAAGCTCCTTAAAGACAGAAACAGTAATTCTTGTATTCATGATGCTCAGAGCCAGCCCAGCGGCCAGCTTGCCAGAGATACTTGATCAAGGGAAAAAGTGATGAGCATGTCTAACTGCCAGAACAGAGACACTCCATCGAGGCTGCTAGACTGACAGCGTCTGTATGTTAGCGCCTCGTGACGATGTACACAGAAGTGAATTTTATACCAGTTTTCATCCATTCTTAGAATGGAGCCCCTTAAAAGTCTAAAGGCCTTACTTGGCAAAACAATCTGGACTGCCATTCTCCTTCCAAAATTTCTCCTAGGAAATCAGGCAGGGGCTGTGAGAGCAGCAACCTAAAAGTGAAGTTCCGGTCTCGTTTTGGTCATGAGTCTGTCTAACGATGACAGCTGTGTCTGGTATTATGTATGACCTGTAAGACAAAACACCGTTTTATCTGCATATTGTGAGATCAAGATTATACGAGATAGTGTTCGCTGATGTGTCTACCTGGGAGGCGACAGGAGAAGAGGGCATATTTTGGATTTTTTCTAACTGAGGATGAGTCTGTACACCTGAATTGATTTTTCTCCACACAGCTTGAGAACGCTTGTCTGAGGAAAAGATGGCATGGCTTTTTGCTCCCATCCGCTCCCATCCTCCTTCTCTCATCTGGTTCTTCTGCAATAAAATTTCCAAGCCACGGTTGTTCAACAGTCACTAGCATGCATTGATTAATTATGTGCACCAGACTTCCAGTATACAATTAAGCTAAACAAAACTGCATTAAAGTAAAATGAATAATTTGACTTCAAGCCACAAAAACAAGAAAACTGAGTGAAAGCAGAATCTCTGACCTCACTCGGTTTGCATAGCGTAGGAGACGGAGTGTAATCAGAGTCATAAATCATACCACTGCCATAATACGATGAGGCAGGAAGGAAGTTGCCCTGACCTTTGATTTAGAGCAGTTTCAAAGGCAGAAGCAAACTGGATGATTTCTTCTACAAAATTCTTCAATTAGGAAATACAACGGGAAAAAAATTCCCTTTCCTTACATAAGTGAATAATGCCCGTTCCAGTTATTTTAAAAGCAAATTTATTGTGTTTTTCTTCAGTATGATTGGGATATGTCAGATTTACATAGTCTCTGGCCTGTTTCATGTCAACGTGCTCTTACTGCCTCTCAGACCAAAATTCAGAGAATCACATGTATTCCACACAGAAATAGAATGAGTTGTCAATAATGTTTTTCTTTGACAATTATAAAACTGAGATTTACTGAGGACAAATCTGAAATACGTAAAAAAAAAAAAAATACCCACAATATATTGTAAAGGAAATACAACCTGTCCTTGATCCCAGTACTCTGAGAATCTCAAAATAACCACAGTTCCTGTTTATTCTTCCTTTCAGCATGTGTGTGTGTATGCATGCTTTGTGATCATAGTGTATATATACTTCATTCACTTTACAGTATTTCACAAAAATCCTTTATTTCTGAAAATACCAGTCAACAGGACTTGTAATTGCCTAATGGAGTCTTGCTATATGCACAAATGATATATACTTAATAAGGGTAATATTTTAAAAGTTTAATTTCTTCCAGTTTAAATTATTATCTTAAATATCAAAATATGTGATGGAACAGCAAACACTATTCATAAGCTTTTATGCATCAACCTGAATTTTCCTCCTGTGTTTCAATCTGGGAGAAGTCCCTTTGATACTTAAGCCTCCTGTTGCCTCATATCCAAAATTATTCATCCAGAAAAGCAGGAGAAGCCTGCCACATGCACCCTCAGTGACAGTGGAGAAGACGTATGACAGCCCCTGAAAGAGACGCTCTTGAAGGCATTATTGCTATAGATACCCAGAGTAGAGCGGTGGAATCATACAATGCAAGTGTTTAAATTTTTCCTTGTGTTCTATATGTACCAAAACCAACAGCAAAAGGAAAATGGTAGTGTTTTGACAACTTTAAAAAGCCCCCTGTAGGTAGCATTATTACAGAAACTATCTATGAGATAGAAAACCTTATTTAAAATGTTAACCCAATAAATTTTCAACCATCAATGGGTTTAGGTGGAGAAATGTGACCAACCAATTTAAATCATAGAGGGCTATTTATCTACAGTCATCCAACAAGTAGGTATTTTTATTTATAATAGATATTTAAAGACCCACTCTCCTCCTCCAAGAAGGGCTCTGCCATTTGGTCTAGGGCTTTTGTCCCCTGGCGAGCACAATTTTCACCCTTGCCATAATGGATTAGATTAGCTGTCTCAAGTTAACTTGGCTAGAATTTTTCCTAAAATCTGTAAGAGAACCTGTTGGTCTCTTACATAGATGATATGCCTTTGGTGAAAGAAATAGAAAACTTATACTGCTTTAAGTAAACAAGAGATTTAGTTTTGGTGATCCTAGGGGTTGAATGTAGAGCCTCATGCATGATAAATAAATTTTATGGCATTGAGCTGTATCCTAAGACCTTTTCATTTATTTGTTTTGTGACAGGGTCTAAGTTGCCTTGGCTGGGTTTAACTTGTGATTCCTCTACCTCAGCATCCATACTACCTCTGACTATAGGTTCATGCTAATACACCCAGCTTTTTTTTATAGCACCTAAACTATTTTAGGAGAGTTGTGGGAAGGGGTGTGGTTTGATCAAGAACTCAAATGAGGCCACCAGGATTCAAGTCTTGGCTTCTCTTCCTCTGACTTGGCTCAGACATTTGGTGGGATAGAAGATGAGGGACAGTGACACTGTTGTCCCTAGGTCACCTCACTGAGAAGATCAGGGAGAGGGGGAGTGAGTGTGTTTTCCAGTGCTCTAGGTGCAGCTTCTCTGGATTCACTGCAAGTAGGTGTATTCACCCTCAACACCCTCCCTTGAGAGCTTATGCACTGGCCAGCGACAAAATCCCAAGTCAACTGAAGTCAATTTGAAGTTTCTTCTGGAGCTGAGGGTGTGACCCATACCTCACATAGTGTATGTCCAAAGAATTAGAACACTTTTAGGGACAGGAAATACATCCTTCGAATGAATGAACAAATATCTACCAACATTTCCATGTCATTTGGTACTCAATTTTTTTTCATTTTATGTATTTGGTACAGGGTCTCACTACACAACTTAGACTCATAGTGACGCTCCTGTTTTCAGCCTGCCCAGGCGCCACCATGCCAGGACTCAGTACTCACTTGCTGATTATAATGTGAGTGAATTTACCAATTGCATGAAGAAGTGGCACAGAAAGAAGAAAGCTGGGGGGACAGAAACAGAGACAGAGAGATAAAGAAAGATGCTAATAGACTTCTAATTGTTGCTTTCACTTCTTTCTTGAGGGCCGGTTCTATTTCTGATCTCTGTTCCGTGGAAAGTCTTCCCGTCTTTGTAATAAATTGCCCTTTTTGCTTAAGATGTTTGAGTAGTTACTATGTATTACCATATTTGCACCCATAATGGATTCTAAAATGTTTCAGTCTCCTTCTGAGGCTGCCCACTTATTGCCCTCTTGGGCTCAGATGTGGGTCTTCCATTTGCTGTTTGTTTTATTAAAATTGATTGCATAAGGTGTTCTGGATGAAATATGCTAAGGAGGAACAAGGTACGATAGGAGCTGATCATGAACCCGAGACTGGCTGGTAATAGTTTATCAGGGCACTTGATATGGGTGGAGGGAAGACATTTGACTCCATTTACTTAGCAGGTGTTTATCAGTTTCCTCGAGAAGAATTCTGCAAAAAAAATCTTCAAAGGGGCCTTCCTTTTTCTCCCCCCTGCACCATAGATGTGATGTTCCATGAAATATGTTGACTTTTTTTTTTCTTTAAAACACCCATAAAAATGTCCTGGTTGACATACAATGTTGTGACAAGCCCTCGTAGATTGTGTCAATCATATTGCCTTATGTTACATTAAGTGACATATTGTAATGTGATTGATACAACATGGGATGACACATCATAATGAAAAATATCATCTGGAAAATAGAAAAACGGCAGAGGACTCCAAGCCATTGCTAATTCTTTTTTTTTTTTAATAGGATAGAGGAAAAAATCCCCTTAGTGGTGATAACTATCTTGGAAAGGGTACAGATCTTGTTGGGCTTCTTCATTCTACCCTTTTGATTTGTAATTAACAGATGATGTGGAAAAAACATTTGCATTTTTAGAGGATAGATAGACTCTCAGGTTTAACTGAGTATCTCTAAATCCATTCTATAGTTTTTAGTTTTATTATCTTTCCACACACTAAAATTGTTTTCATGACTTTTATATTTAAAAAGTCTCTCTTTCCTGTCCTAGGTCATAGGCTCCTCTTTAAAATTCCTGATAGTTCTTTCATTTGTTCTATAAAGATTTAATAAAAATCACCTTTTAGGGGCTGTGAGATAGCTCAACAGACTAAGTACCTGCTTAGGCAAGCACAAGGCCTGGCGTTCCATCCCTGGCACCACAGGCCACCCTGGCCCCACCCCTGAGTGCACTGAGCCAGCCACCGAGGTGCTGGCACACACCTATAATCCCAGTGCTGGGAAGGCTGAGAACAGGAGGATCACTATGAGTCTGAGATGTGTAGTGAGACCGTGTACCAACTACATAAGAAAACACCTTTTATGCTCTGTTGTCAATAAGTATTTTAAAGAGCAATAATATCTTTAAAATTTTTTATTATAAGCCCACAATGAGTCCTATGCAATTTCTGGCCCATAAAAGCATTTAGGGAATGTTTGCTGAGTGAATTACTGAGCAGTCTTCATATTTATACTTTACATTCAATTACTGAGAGGCAGTTAATAAACTATAGCAAAAATCCATTAAGCAATTAATGTTTCCTAGGGCTGCCATACCAAGTGATCACAAACATGGAGATTTTAAATCATAGAAATTTGTTCTTTCAAAATTCTAGAGGACAGAAGCCCAAGTTCAAGGTGTCATCATAGTCCCACCGAAGGTGCCAGAGCAGAATGTCTCCTTGTTTCTTCTGGGTTTTGCTCATGCCTGGAATCTCTCAGATTGAGGCTACATAGCTACAATCTTGTCATAACTTCAGCTGTCCTTTGTTTTATCTTCTTCTCATAAGGACATCAGATTTAGGACAAATATGCATAGTCAATGACAATGTGTTTTCCAGATCTTTAACATAAACATATTTGAAAGAAACCTTTCACTTCTGTCCCTCCAAACAAGGTCACCTTCACAGTTTCTAGGGCGTGTGTCTTTTAGTGGGTCATCAACCCAGCCTAGTTCAGCTCACCAAAATAAGTAGATGAGGCTATGCTGAAGAACTGAAATTTGTGGTTTATAGTTGCATACAATATTTTTGCTTTAATCTATGTTTAAAATATTTTCCATTTACTTTCATATCTTACTAGTCATGGTATTATGAAGATAATTACATGTTTCTTAATAATAGGTGTCTTTATGATGCCACAGGGGTCTCAGCCTGAACATGAATTTGTACTACATAGATAGGAGAACAAGAAAGTTGAGATGACTTCGTACACACTCCAAATGTCCTTTTAAAACAGACAAACTGCCTTTGCTTCATATCCTCCCTACGTGTGTTGTGAAATGTATGCTACATGCCTTCTGTTTCAGTAACTATAAGGAGAGATTCTGGATAGTTGATAATTTTGAATAGATGAGATGCCACCCAATTTTCTTTCTTTCTTTTTTTGCAGAACTGGGAATTGAACTCAGACCCTTGCATTTGCCAGGGAAGCACTCATTCTACTGAGCCATCTCCCTGGCTCCCCAGTTTTCCTAAAGGTGGATTTTATTCCTATTGTTCCAGTTGGTGTACACGTCTGCCTAGAGACAGAGGGGCTCAAAGAGGAGAGAAATGAACATTCAGGGTGACCAAGGAATACCCTAAGGGTTGTGAAAAATGATGTGAAAAGGAAAACAAACTGTTGAGAGCATAGTGTACCTAAAAGTTCTGCTTTAGGACCAACTTTCAGAATACTGCTTGTCCTCTGAATAATATGGAACCCGATTCTGAGACTCAGTTAATCACGCTGGAAAATATATTTCTGTTCTTTCTTTCTAAGAGCAAAGCCCTATCACCGTAGACTTATATTAGCTTTTTCTCTCTTTGTTCAATATCTTGTGGCTGCATAGAGTAATTTAATAAATCAAAATCATCATTTTCAATTTTCATTGTGGCTACATGGGTGTTCTTTTGAGTGGAGTTCAATTATTGAGATGGCATATATTACTTTGAATCATTTTACAGCTCAATCAATACACACATCTTTATAATAAATATTGATGCCCCTTGGATGCCTATGCCAATATCCCGTACATTCGGCAGAGCTTTTTATGATTCAGGCAGTTTTGAGTAATTAATATTTTTATTTTATTCATGTACTGAACTCTGTTACTCACATCTGGCTGTGGCCCTTCCAGAAGGAAAAAAGAAATTCTGAAGCTAATGAATAATCCAGAAATGTATTACACTAGAAATGTAAGAATCCACTTATATAAAATAAGCAGATTCAACTCTTTAAAGAAAACCAATAGCCTAACTGCCTTCGTTTTTGAAAATAACCATCCCAGAAGAAATAGGAGGTTTTCCCAGAAGGTTTTATGAAGTGAAAGTTCTTAACTGGACTCAATCATGCAAAAAATACCAAAAAACTTCTTCAAAGGAAACTGTAGGTGCTTGGAGAGTGTCTTTTGAAGATGTAATAAAAACTGAATATCTGATATTCCAAGCATCATGATTAATATACTTGTTAAATAAGATTATTAAGTGCTATCATATTTGATCATATTCTTACAGTTAGATATAATTAGTGATTCACTTTAAAGTTCAGTACGAGGTGACCTATTTGTAGGCAAATAGTTAATATATTTGATTTTTAAAAACATTTTGGTTCTTGTTAAGTTCAAGCATAATTGTGTGTGTGTGTGTGTGTGCATGTGTGTGCATTTACATGAATTTTCAGGTTCTAACCCATATCTTCAGAAACACAGACTCACTAATTCCCTAACAAAGGTCATATAATCTAGTATTTACATATTAATTTTAACCTCTATACCTACTGGAAAAGAAATATCTACCTATTCCCCTTTATTTTTATTTATTTGTTTATTTATTGGTAACTCCTTGGAACTCAGCATTGACAAAGTATTAGTAGGGGAAAAATCAGAAAAGTAGAATAGCTTTGAAGGAGGATGTGTGATATTTAATCTTTCTTTTTAATTTATGTATTTTGTACTGGTTCTTACTATGCAGCTCAGACTCATAGTCATCCTCCTGTCTTCAGCTTCCCCAGCACTGGGATCACAAGTGTACACCGCCATGCCAGGTCTCAGTGGCCAGCTCAGTGTGCCCAGGGTGGGGCCAACATGGCATATGGTCCTGGGGATCAAACCCTGGTCTCTGTGCTTGCCTAAGCAAGTACTTAGTCCACTGACCTACTTCACCAGCTCCATGATATGTAATCCTGATTGTCAGCTGGCCTGGCTTAAGAGACACCTAGGAGAGGTGTAGAGCTCATTTTAAGTGGGTCATGGGAATGGGACTTTGGGGACTATACCAGTCCCCGGCTCCTTCCCTTTCTGTTCCCTGCTTCCTAGCTGCCCTGCTACTGGAAGCTTTCCTCTGTCATAACTTTCCATCATGATACTTGTATCATGGAGCCAGAAAACATGGAAATCCTTGAAACTAAGAACCAGCACAAAAGCTTTCCTCAGGCAAGTTGGTGTCAGGTATTTGTCTCAGTGATAGAAAGCTGACTAATACAAGGCTGGAGGATAAACCATGTGGCAAGTAGAATTTTTGTTTCATAACATGAAGGCTGTTTCCAAGTTGTGAGAAACATTGCATCTCCTCTTTGTGCTTCTAGTGCCAAACACATGAACTGCAAAGGGCTATTTTCAAATGTTTGTGGAGTGGCTTCTCCACTGGGTATCAGGTAAACTTTATTATGTTTTTGCCATCTGAACCAGAATTCAGTGTTGATTTATTACTGTCATGAGAATATTTTTGCCAGGAGTTACAGAACGAAGAAGACAAACCATTTCCACATTTAGGAATAATGGAACAGTGATGTCTTTTAGCTTCCAGATCTTGAAAGTTGTCTCTGTGGAGGGCCTGAGCTTACCTATTTCTGTACAATGTATTACAAACCTTTCCCAGATACAATTGTTTTTAAAAGCCCATATTTAAATTTTCTTACTTACCTTTATTCATTTTGGCCCCAAAACTATAAAGTAATGTGCTTAGAGCCAGAAACATTTAAGTGACTAAATGAAAGCTTTGAGTATAAATTTGAGTCATCTGAGTTGCTTTGCTTCTCTGTATATATTTAGGTCTGTAATTTGATAACAGCATTGAATAAAGAAAGTGAACAATGATCAAAATATGAGGGAATGTGCCTGGCACATTCAGAACTTATCAGCTCCAGGATCAGTTATCTGTTTGAAGAAAATTACATTGCATCTGTCAATAGACTTAATAACTCAGGGCCTGCGATTTGATAATGGATAATCACAGAAATTCAGGAAGCTAGACCATATGCCATTCCAGTTTTCTATTCTCTTATTCACCTTAATTTTCTAGATGAGCGAAATTATCTAGTCCTGGACTCAAAATGGCACACATGGAAACAGGGCCCTGCAGGAATCTAGCTGCCTCCCTTGTCCTGAGCAGGTTGTGGCTGCCGGGTTATGTCTGCAGCTCTGGCGTCTAATTGAAGTGGGCAGAGTTTGGAAAATTGTAAATCTAGACAATGCATGTGAATAATGGATGGAAAATTTTTTTTTAAAAAAATGGGTAGATATGGAACAGCTGAAGGAATTAGCTATCAGGAAAGTGCAAGGCTGTGGAGGCCAAGGAATCAGGATTTCAGGAACAAATTTGCATCTCTCCATGTTACTTAGGGAAATATTTTCTAAGAAGAACAGAAACCCTCAAAGTCCCCTTATTCTTATTGGTCAGGGATGAAGTTTCTACTTACAGAATGATTTCTTTCTTTTTACCTAATGTGAATACTGTATCAGTGATAATTTTGGCTGTGTTAGATGACTTAGTGATTTAAACAGGTGCTTCTTGACCTCATATATCAACAATGTTATGGACAGTTTCTGGCATGGATTTGGCTGTCCAGTGGTGCCATCAGTGATGCAAGATCTTTTCATCTTTCTACTGAGCCCTCTGTACCACCGCCCTTTTCCTCATTCTTATGAGTTGGAGGTTGTCAGGCTGGCACTGCATCAGTAGGCCCTCATCTCTGCACACGAGAGGTGCTGTCAGCACCTGCTCTTTCACATCAGGAGCTGACCTGCCCCGCACACTCCTAGTACATATTTACCTTTATCTCATCAGACCGAACTGCATCACACAGACATGTGGACTGCTAAGGGAGTTAGGAAGGTGGACATCGAGCTTGGGGATGGCATTTTGCTGCCTAAAAACAAGTTGTTTATGAACAAGGAAGGAGGAAACAATGTAAATCAGTTGGACAATGAGCAGAGAATGTCCCAACTGTTCACCTAAGATTTATAGAGCAAGAAAAATATTAGGCAATTGTACTATTATCCTGGGAAGGTGTGGTCCAAGAAATACTAATAATGAGGGCCACTTGCACACAGTTCATCTATATGTGCTCTTTTAATATGAATGGGTTGGAAGTTTTAAAAGATTGTATCAAGTCGAGCAAAACCATAATGACACCATGGAGAGCTGATTCGGCAGCAATAGGGAAGTGAGGAATCAAGTCTGGCTCTTGGCTGGAAATTACCCCCTAGATTTAGAAGGTTCTAGTTTAAACTGAACTTCTATCTCTGTCTCTTTCTGTGTGTGTGTGTTTCTGTTATTTTTTTTCTATCTCTGTGTCTGTCTGTCTGTCTGTCTGTCTCTCCTTTCTTTCTCTCTCCCTATATTCTTCTTCTGCTGTACTGATTTTTTGGAGCTCTGGTTTCTCTCTCTCTCTCTCTCTCTCTCTCTCTCTCTCTCTCTCTCTCTCTGGTGGAACCAGGGAATGAACTCAGGCCCTTGCGCTTGCCAGGGAAGCGCTTATTTCACTGAGACATCTCCCCTGCCCTGGAGCTCTGGTTTCTATAGCTGAAAGTAAGAATGTTCTCAAAGGAAGAGGATACTTTGCTTAAATAATTACACATCACTTTCTAATTTAGTGAGATGAGAATATAAAAACAAGACAGCTTGCAAGGGGTGCATTGTATCTAAATTTTCTTTTCCTCCCAGACAAGTCTGTTGGATTTGACTCACATAAAATATCCCCATGAAGCTAGAGAGGAAAGTCGGCAGCAAATCCAGTCACCTTATTTTTCTGATATGAACCCTGAGATTCAAAAGCTTTGTCCTGAGTCACACAGCAATAATCATCACCGAAAATTATTCTGCAACCCAGTCAATTACCACCCAGTCAATTACCTTGCTGTGAATGGCTATCTCATGGAATGGTAAACCAGGACATCAAATGAAAATGAGATGGTTTTTCAAGTGGAGAAGTTTGGAAGAAATGAATTCTTTAAGTGGAGAATTAGACTGCAAATAGCAAGTCAGAAGATCTATAGGAAGCTTGGCTTTTATTGGTAGATTCATGATTGTCCCATGTTGCCACCATTTTTGATACTATATCTGCTACCCAGGAAGCAACTTGCTTCTGTATTTGTAATTTGAATCCCTCAGAATTACACTTAATCATTCAGTTGCTGTGTAATGGCATTCAAAACTGCACATGGATACCTTGCTATCTTACTTTCATTTATTCATTTTTAAGCATCTACTTATGGAAACATCCACTAAGTTGCTGACATAGTTCTAGAAGATGAGAATGTGAGACACATGAGGTTGTTGCCCTGAAGGCCTCTATTCTATGAAAGAGGACACAAAAACGGCAAATGAAATCATTTGTCCTTTAAGTAAGCTGAACTTGAAAGTCTGGAAGCAGAAAATGAAGCATCATAACTTTTTCTCCTACAGTTCCACTGAGCCCAATTCTTAGACTGTTTCATCCTTGTCCTATGCATGGAACCTTGGGCTAGTATAAAATTTTACTAGTCCATGGGTCACAAAAATGTCTCCAAAACATTTGAAGGGCAGCACTCTAAGTTGAGAATAAGGCAGGCTTGGTGAAGGCAGAGAAAGCCACAGGAAGGTCACTGTGAGCTTGGTTAGTGGGAAAGTGAGGGGCCTGTGAGAGGAGATGAAGGTGCAGCCTCAGAATGGACCGCTGGGGGCATTTCAGCTCCAGGGTGTGAGCAGCAGCTCTGGAGCTTTTGAACAAGGGAGTGACGCTATCCGACACACCTTTAAAAGACCAAGATCACTACATTCGTCTCTCCCAAGACTGGGCCTAAATACCTAATCCTTACAATTTAAAGCGAGAAAGGTATGTTTTGGCTCCAAGTTCCAGAAAACTCAGTCAGTGGTGGGCTAGCTTCAGGACAGAAGTGGCATTGCAGGAGCAAATGGTAGAATCCAACAGCTCAACCCATGGCAGCCAGGGAGTGGGAAGAAGAAGAGAAAGGAGAAACCAGGGAGAAGACCATACTCTTCCGGGTCATGAACCTAGTGATCTGCCCCTTCCAACCAGGCGCCACCATTAGCTAGAACTTCAGTGGTCCAGTAGCATCCTGGAGGTCCAGTCACCTTCCCAATGTTCCAATTCCAAATGTAATGAAAGTCTGGAGGAACACTTCAGATGCAAACCATGACAATTACTGTGACCCCGAAGAGGGCTGGCTCAGTGGCAGTGTGCTTGTCTAGCATGTGCCCTGTCTTGGGTTCAGGCCCCAGAACTATGAAAATACTTATAAATAAACAGATAAGGATGAAGCTGGGAGTGTGGAGCCACAGGTGCAGTGACGATCCCCCAAAGCATGGAGAAGCCAGGAATGTGGATCATCGGAGGAAAGCTGCAAGGAAGGAGCAGAGCTGGGGGAGCGACAAGCACTAGCGGTGCCCCGGGGACAGACCCATCCAACCCCTTTGGAGGCTGCATCTTGCCACAGATTGCCTTGGATTCTTGAGATGGAACCATAGCACTTAAGGTGTGTCCTGTTAAATTTTGGACTTGTTTGGGACCCATTCCTTTTTGTGCCTTTTAGAGCAATGCCTTAGTTACTCTTCTTTTTTTACTGAGACAAAATACCCAACACTCAAAGTTAAAGGGAAAATGGTAGCCGGGCGTGGTGGCGCAGGCCTGTAATCCCAGCACTCGGGAGGCCGAGGCAGGAGGATTGTTGTGAGTTTGAGACCAGCCTGAGCTACAAAGTGAGCTTAAGGCCAGCCTGAACTGCATAGTGAGACCCTGTCTCAAAAAAGACAAAAAAAAAAAAAAAAAAAAAAAAAAAAGGGAAAATGGTTTATTTGGCTCATGGATTATAAAGGTTTCAGTACACAGTCACCTGGCTACAAGGCAGAGTGGTGTGGCAGACAGATGTTAAGAGAAAAAAAAAAAACAGTTCATAGCAGCTCTTTCTAACCCTTGTGTCTTATCCTGGTTACTTAGTGCAGATAGCACTCACACCCATAATCTCAGAGCCTTTGATTTTTAGCATTAATTCCAACATCACACTCTCAATCCAGTCACTAAAAAGCCTTAACATCCTTAAACTTCATTTATTCATCCAAATTCTAATAGTGAGAGTGTTCCGTTTGACGGATTCTGGCCAGAAAATAAGACTCCTTATGGATAATTCTTCCATCTGCCTGTGCACAAGCAGGCAAAACACTGGACAGAGAAGTGTGCTGTGGAGACAGGAAAGACCACAAGGAATAGGTATGTAACTGCCTTTGTGTCTCTTGAGAAGGGATATAGCAGATCTTACCTGCAGCCTGGAAGAAGCAACAGGGGTGGTTGGTTCACTGCTGGCCAGGAACACACACCACCCGCTGACAACTTGGAGCTCCCACCATGACATTTGTTGCTAGTCTCATTACAGCAGGCTTTGTTCCCTTTATGACAACAGATCCCTGTCCTGACACCCGGTTCATGGTCCTGTCACCTGCCTAGAGAGGTGATGAGTTGAACAATATTCCTTTTGCTTGCATACTTGAGTTCTTTCAGACTAGATTCAGAACAACTCCAGGAGAATCATTCAGTAGTAAGGAACCTATTTGACTTACTAGATCTGTTTCTTTTTCCTTCCATTCTCAGCAAATGGTAAATTACTCCCTTGTCCTCTAAGGCCCCAGGACTTTCCTCCTCAGGCATTCCCTGCTTCCCACAGGCAGCAGACTGGGGTTGGCCACAGGCCTCCTTCCTGGCTGTGCTTTACCAGCATGATACTTGCAATTTCTCTAAAGACAGTTCTGGTTTTTCAAGGCAAATGAAACTTCATGGGCCATTTCTTCCCACTTTCCTAGAAGCAAAGGCCGGCACAGGGGAGGGAGTGGGAAATATACACAGGCAGAAAGTCACTTCTCAGCACTGGAGGAGGAAAGTGCTGACCCAGCGCAGGGGCACTGGGACTCTGAGCCCTCCTCTGAGCAGATGCAAAGCTGCACGTGTGTGCACATTCATCATGCAGCTCCTGAGTGCAGGTAGAAGAGGACTTCCTGAGATCAGATCTCAGTTTGAGAATCTCTCTCTCTCTCTCTCTCTCTCTCTCTCTCTCTCTCTCTGTACCTCTTGCTCTCTCCCCAGCTCTTGATCTCTTTTGAAAAATATGAACAGATATTTTTCATTTGTAGCCCAGATGCTACTATTTTTCTGTTACTTGCACTTAGTGAGTTGAAATGCAACAGATGTTTCAAAAGGCTTTAGAACAAAATTCCTCATTAGGCACCATGACAAATAAATTGCACACCTAACTTGAGAGACTTTCTTTGCTCAGACTCTTGACTGAGTTTTTTTTTTTTTTTTTTTCATATTGAACAGGAGAAAGAAGAATCTGTAATAAAATAACAATGAAAAGAATATTATAATGACCAGGATTATTTCTTGACTGAGCTAGGCCTTTTAGCTGCTTTACAATTTTCTCACATGTTATTTTATTCAATACTCAGAGTTACCCCAGGGGCAAGTATTATTGCATCTATTTAACATATGGAGAAATTGAAGCACAAACATGATGAGGGAATTGGTTAAAAATTAGGCAGATCTACTTCTGAAGGTAACAGTGTGAACACTGTGCTGGAACCTTATAGCTTTTGTATAGAGATTGGGGTGTGGGAGACAGACAGACAGATAGATAGATAGATAGATAGAGACAGAGACAGAGACTCTACAGAGACAGAGAGAGATGCAGAGAGGCAGAGGCATAGACAGATATAGAGACAGACACAGAGACAGATAGGGAGAGAGAGAGATAGACAGATAGAGAGACAGATACAGACAGACACAGAGAGACAGACTCTACAGAGACTCTAAGAGACAGAGAGATGTACAGATAGGGAGAAAGAGACAGAGAGGCAGAGGCAGAGAAATAGGTAGAAAGACAGAGAGAAGTAGAGACAGATAGATACAGAGAGAGCGAGAGAGGGAGAGAGAGACAAATAGAGATATTAGAAATTAATTATTTTAATACCAAATTTCACAGGCTTTACAGATAGGAGCCCTGTGTAATGTAAGATGAACATTTGGCTGGACTTTAGTTTTCTCCTTGTTATTTCCATGTTTCCAGAGATGTCTCACATATACTTGGCAATGCCAGTAGTTTTTGGTTTTTCTTTCCTTTTTGTTTTGTTTTAATGTCCTAAGTTGTTTATTAAGTGTGAATTTTATAGAAATCAGTGGTAACACCAGAGCTGGGGATGTCGCTCCTCCTCCAAACGTAGGGGAGAACCACCAGTCCAGCCGGGGAGCATCCCCTTTCCCATCTAGGCCCTGACTCTTGAGGCCTGCAGATGGCAGCCTGTGTGTATTTCCAGGTAGGCCACCCTGTCTCGTGTCAGGATTTCTCTTGAAGGCTTTGTGAACTGGAGGATAACCTCAAAGAGAACACATGGATTCCACACTGATGCAGCAGAATTCAGGCCTCTCCGAGCCGCACAGTCGGACTCAGTTTTCAGACACACAGACTTCAGGCTTTGTGTGGAGCTGAACAGGTTAACAGCACCATGCGCGGACTGGCCGTAGGTTGTACCCTGGGGAGCAGGTGTTTGAAGGCAGTGTGGTGCACATGAACTTTGCGCACAACGTAGCTTGCTAGGCTTTAGATCCCAGGCAGCAGGCTTTCCTGAGCTGGTTGTGGAGCAGGGAACCCTGTGGAGGGCAGAGAGCTGGTCTTACTGACAGACGCATATTATATAATACTGATTTTTCCTCTCTAGATCCTAGACATATTTGCATGCACTCATCCTGACTTTTTTCCTTACTGTTTCAAAAAAAAAAAGTTATAGTAAAACTGATAAAATTCACCTTAACCATTTCTAACTATACAGTTTTATACTGGTAAGTATATTTACTTTATTGTGCAGTAAATAACTAGAACTCTTATCTTGGAAAACTGAAATTTTATAGCCATTAAACTTTAATATCTATATTTGCTATTTCCTTCCCTCTGCTCCTGGCAACTACCATTTTACCTTCTGTCCCTATGAATTTATCTCCTCTTGATAGAATTGCATGGTACCCATCTTGGTGTGATTTAGTTCACTTCGCGTAATGTGCTCAAGTTTCATCCTTGTAGCATGCATCAGAATTTCTTTTTTAAGGTTGTGTAATATTTCATCAAATATATAGATCACAATTTGTTTATTTATTATACGTTGGTGGACACTTAAGTTTCTTTTTCCAGTGATCTTCCTGTTTGCAGCCTTCCCCACGTTGGGATTACTGGCATGGGACACTTATGCCCCAACTCAACTCTGGCTGGCTCATCCAGCCCCGAGGGTGGGGCTTGATCTGCAAACAGCAGTGCTTGCCTTTTTTAATTTTATATTTTATATATTTTTAAATTAATTTAATTGAGAAATAAAAGGCAATGAGACAGTTTCCAAACTGATTAATAGGACAGTTTTAATAATTAATATATTGCATATTGTTGTCTTCGTAATGGTTATTCATAGTACAAAATGTAGACATGATATCCTGTTCAAACACTATTAGTACAAATCTAAGCTTGTCTAAGCAGGCACTTTAGTCTGCTGAGTTATCTCACCAGTTCCCAAGAACAGGGGTTCTTGTTCCTTCCCTTAGAACATAAGATCACAGATTTCCATATATTTCAAATCCTGCTATATCCCCAGACTCTAAAATAGTATTTAGAATGAAATAGATGCTCAGAAACATTTATGAAGCAGATCTGAAAGTAAGAAAGGATCACAAGTGTTAAAAATACAGCTGTTGGAGAAGTTAGGGTGACTAACATGGTACCGAAAGTTCTCTAAATATGAGAATATACAACTCCAACCTTCACATCACCCCCAAATCAAGGTGTCTTTCTTTCTTCAAAAGTCAGCTTCCTAATCAGGGCATTAAAAGTTGTGCGTGTAAGGTGAGCTTCCCCACAGGGGCTCACAAGCCCTGCGAGCTGCCCTGGTCTCCGTGGCAGAAAAGCAGCTCACTGCCACACCCAGCCTGACACCTTCCATAATCCTGACATCAGAATTCCTGTGTGAAGTTAAGTCCACCTTTAAGGAAAGAGGAAGAAGAGGAGGCGAATAAAAATTCTCTGTACTCATGCCCTGCTTTTTCCTTATACTCCCTCACCTGAACTATGAGAAGGCTTAAAGAATGAGTCTGGTTTCTTGTAATATCAGTGAGATGGAGCTCTGGCATCAGTGAAAATCACCTTCCAGATCATCAAAGATATAATCAAATCATGGATAGCTGTGGTCAAATTCTTTGAAAATTGTTCACTTAGAGGTCTTTGTACTCAAAATGTGGTATAGGTAGAGTCAACTCTGTAGGAGCATGTAAGAATTTCTTAGAATTACAACATTCCCTGGTCTGTCCCCACCTACTGTATCAGAATCTGCCTTTAACAAGATTCCCATGAGACTCAACTGCAAAAGTTTGGAAAGCTTCAGCTTCTTCATTCATCTAAACATGAGCATTCCTGTGCAGAATTTTAGGCTCAGGCACTTGCTGCAGTTTTAGGGACTAAACGTTTGCATAGTGCCACAAGGGTCATTTCTGAAGCATGCTGCTTGAACATGATTACGAGCTGAGTGTAGTCGTGTCCACCTATCGTGCCAGCAGGTTGGGGTCCCAAGTTTCAGGACAGCCTGGGCTATGTAAGAAGTCCAAGACCACCCTGAACTGTACAGGGAAGCTCTGTCTCAAACAAACAAGCCATACCAAACATATATAAAGAAATATATATATTCCTAATATGTGTAATGTATGGCCACACTTGATCTTGGCCAAAAAGCCAAGAAGTGATATATGGCTTCTATGTATTTGAACACAATAATTATTTCACATTTTCTCAGAAAATCCAGCGTGTTTGAAAAGATACATAATTTTCAGAGTACAGAAGGTTTTGAAATCATTAGAATTCAAGAATCCTTGCTATTTAAGATTCAGTAGTAAATCTCAGAGAAGAACTTCAAATGCAGCAAAAGCAAAAATAGTGCTTCACATTCTAAGCATTCGCTCTTTTCTTTTCAGAATACTTAAGTCTCTGTTGGATATTTTCAACTTATACAAAGACAAGAGGTTCACAGGGATTAATGCCATCCTCCTGCCTGTTTCCTTTCCCTCCCAATATAAATTCCAACTGAAGGCATCTCTAAATTCTTTCAGTAAGCCAGCCAGATAGCTCAGTGGACTAAAAGCATCTGTTTAGGCAGATGAAGGGACCAGGATTTGATCGCCAGTATACTGTGGGGTGCGACAAGATGGCAACCAAGACTGGGCATGGTGGTGCCTGCCTGAAATCTCAGCAGTAGGGAGGCTGAGAACAGGAGGATCACTAAGAGTCTGATCTGTGTAGTGAGACCCTGTAGGCCCTGTATTAAATACATAACAAATAAAAAAATTCTTTCATTCATGTTGCATACCTCCTATTATCACTTCTCTGCTTCTTTTTGCTTGTTTATGTTTTTGTTTGTATGACAAATTTAACACTCAACCTCATATCTGTCAGGCAGGTGCTGAGCCACTAAGCTACATTCCCCATCTCTGAGTCTAACATTTAGAGTCCAACATCAAGTTCAAGTGTCTCCTAGTTCTATTCATTTCAAATTATTCCCACTCTTACTTCATGTGCATTATCAGGTGAGCTTGGGAGAACACACACACACACACACACACACACACACACACACACACACAGTTAGCAAAAAAAATTCTATAGAGCTCAGCAGCCAAATCAAAGCAGTTGAATAACCATCTTTAGCTTGCTTATTTCATTCTTCATTATTGAAATAAAATCTGTGGGCCATAGTGTTCATAAGACCTAACTAAGATAGACGTAGCTTAGGGCTAATAGTTGTTTTTTAAGTTTTAATTTTTTTATTCATTTTAATGAGAAAAAAGATAAAAGAGCAATGAAACATTCAAAAGAGGTTAATAGGACAGTTACAATAATTAATACATTGCATGTTGTTGTCTTCATAATAGTCATTCAGAGGACAAGACACAGACATGATATCTTTTCTAGAAAATATTGGGGCTAATAATTTAAAAACTAGTGCATATTAGACCACTCACCTTGATGCCTTTGATTTTGTTTTTAATTTATCCTGACACACATTCCTTGATCTTTAGGCATCTTTACAGAAACAAGAGACTTAGTGCTTCAGAACATGACGTTTAAAAATCGTAACAGGTTGGCTTCATATGGTGCATGGGATATGGAAGGTTAGAAAAGTTAACTGATGAACCAAAAGATACACGGCTTGTTGCTGTCAAGCAGAAAGAGAAACTAGTGATACCACGCCACTGGACTGAAAGAAAGTTGTGCTCGCTGCCAAGCCTGAGACTGGATGCACTGTATTTAAGATTGTGAGCAAGGGTACAACAAGAGCCTCCCACTTAGCTTGCTAGTTGTTAACTCTGGCTGTTAGAATCATCCAATATCTTAAACATGAAGCTATTTTAAAATAAGCAAATAGTGTTGGAGATCTCTATAACAGCTCCTATTAATGGTAGGCTGCAATTGGCCCTGAAATATCCTATGATGTACTGGTGACCTATCCCAGGAAGTGACTCTATAGCACTTTGATTTTTTTTTTTTTTGTAAACCTTTTTCTGCTGCCTTGAAATCAAGGCGCAGAAAAACCAGGCAGGATGCCTCAATTTGGACCAAATGACCTGTGTAATAGCAGTAGTTACAATTGATTTCAGAGGACACACGCTCTTTGCTTCTTCCATTTCTACGTTATGAGGCAAATAGAAAAAAGAATGAATATTTGAGTCAGGGAGTGAAGAAAAAAATCACCAATTGTTTCCCTGGATGGGCACCAGAATAGATGTATGAGCCCTTAACCCAGTCAGATTAGAGAGCTTTTGACAGTAATAGAGCCAAAATCAGACATCACAATTCTAAGAGTATCATTAAAGACTGTACCACCGGGGGTTCTTAGCATTAATCACAAGTGATTATGAGGGCCTTGCTGCATTGTATTTCTCATGCATACAGACTTAAAAACCTTCCACGGCCAAATGATGGAAAAGGCTGAATCATAAAATAATGAAAGTTAACTGCTGCTTCAGGACAGCTGTTCAGTGTTGGAGAAATACAGTTTAAAGGGTCTAGGGAGGGGATGGAATGAGAGAGAGAGAGAGAAAGGGAGAAGGAGATGGTTTGGCTCTGTTTAGATTAAAATAATGTGTTTCATGTTCTAGAACTGATTTTTTATTTAGGTCCCGTTTGAAAAAGGAAATACACTGATTTCAAATATGACTAAGTAAAAGGTCAATGAGTTTTCAAGTTCAGAATTTTAGGCTACAGAGAGGTCAGAGACAGGGTTTCCAATTTACACAGGCAAGCATGGTGCACATCTCCAGATGCACATGCTTCCCGTTTGCCACTGCGGCTGGTATCCTGGCCAGGTGGTGACTGGATAGAAGACTCTAGAAGCACAGTCTAGTTTGAGACCTGGGGTTGACATCAGAGCTGCTTCTCCATACTGGAGAAGACCAAGACCACCTGGGGAGGATTACTGTGTGCAGGGAAGACACTGAACACTGCTAATCATTATCTTCAAGATAAATGAACCATGGATCTCCTATTTTGTACTGTAGAATTGGCTCAAGAATCCTGTTGTAGATAAATGCAGAAATGTATTTACAAGCAAGATGATTTTTTTTTGTCATTTATGATCAATCCAATATCTATACTCCTTTCTGGAGTGTAGACTCCTCACCCCTCAGGCTTGTAACTTCCCTATGGAGCTTAAGATTTGAGCTCATACCTTTCATTTTCATGGATGCCATGGGGATAGAAGCCAGGATATTGATCACATATAGCAAATGCTGTGCTACATTTCTAGCTCTTTTGGAAAAGCTTTTGCATCAGAGTTTTGTTAAGTGATTCAGGTTGGCCCTGAAGTTGAGATCTCCTGTTCCAGTTTTCCGAGTACCTGGGAGTACAGGCACAAGCCACCAAGCCCATTTCCCATATGCTCTGAAACATTCCAAATATGATTTGTTTTCTTAATTTATGGAAAAAATAAATTAAATTTTCATAATCAAACAATAAGAATCATAACTGTGATTATACTGTGAATCACTATTTTCAAGTAGTTGCTCAGAGTATAAGGCATAATAGCTCAATATTCTTACAAAAATATGAGATATTAAGAACACTTTCTTTTTTGATGAACTAAGATAAGCTATTAGTATAAATGAAACCAATTTATGTTTTCTAAATATAAAGATCCAATTGAATAATTTACAGGCTTTAACAGATATATTTCACCTTTAAAATGACAGTCATTCACTAAATATTAATGAGAACAAACTTCAAAGTTTTTTGTTTATCTTTAAACTTTATAGCTCAAAATTTTAAAAACATCCCATTGATTTCTCCCACAATTCTATGTCTTTGAGTTGCAAGTAGACATACGGCTCTTCCCTGAAACTTGCTGTTTGCCACTTAGCATATTAACCCTCTTATCTAAAAAATTTCTTTGTTCATATTCTTACCCAAGCAAAAGCCAATGCAATCTAGCAACTTTTATTTTTTGCCTTGCCTTGCCTTGCCCTGTCTTTTCTTTTTTTCTTCTAAACTCTAACACTACTTTAGCAAGTTTTACTTCTAGATGAATTATTTTTCCTACCTCTTCTGGCTAGCTCTGGAAAGCACCATTGGTTGTTGGCTGAATTCAGAAAATTACTTCAGTCAGCTCATTGTAGAGATCATTTTTTTTTCTCTTACACAGAATTTTGAGCTTCAGACCAGCCAGTTTTTGGGTAAACTCTTCATGTGAAAAGCAGAATAGGAACTTCCCAATTCACATCAATAATCTTGTGTATAAAAATCTCCATACTTGTTGAACAGTCTCTTTAATGGTTCATTCTAATTTCAAGTAAATCTATGGTCACCTGCATGTACTTTGTATATTTCAAATGATGCCAGACTAGAGGAAAATAACTTTCTGGAGAAAGTTGAAGTGCCCTTAATTTAGAGTGGCTGACCAAATTTTTACATTTAGTACATAAAAATACAATGCACCAAATCAAGTTTGAATTTAACATAAACAACAATGATAGTATCATTTATTATAAGTATAACCCATGGAATAATTGGGAGGCATCTTATGCTAAAGCATTATTTACATTTATCTGAGATGTAATTAGGCATGCTGTACTTATTCAACAACCTTGTATTGTGGCAAAGGAGTGAGGTCACGTTATATGACCACTTGAGTTAGATTAGGATCCAGTACTAAAACCCTATGCCAGGAAGTCATGTCAAGAGACGAATCAGGATACTTGACCTTGTTGTGATTGAGAACACAGAAAAAAATTAAATCCATTACATTATATCAGGATCTGAGAAATTAGGCTTTGAAATAAATAGAAAGTGAGCTTGGTAAACCAGATCTAAATCAGCTGACCAAACTTGACAGTTTTCTGTGTGAGGATGTTCTCCATTACCCGTGTCTTTCATCCTTTTTTTCTTTCGAAGCTGCCCATAAAGATGGATGTGGTTTGCTTATCTGGTGATTCTGTAGGAAGTTGAGCAGTAATGAAGAAAAGATGGCCATCTGTCCGGGCTCATGACCCTCCATGCGCTTAATGCTAACCAGCTTCTCTGCTGGTTAGCATTAAGACACTGCCGCAGATTCTCTTATGCAGCCAGAGCTTAGTACACATAACAGTCTTGTTAAATCCTTAGAGGAAATCGGCATGAACCCACAAATCTGGCATCATGAAGTCCTGGCTCCTTGCTCCGCATCTCCAATTCTGATGCAATTAGTGGAGAATAACCACTATTGCAGATGGGGTAGAAATCAGGAGCCTGGAGGAACATGAGCACCAGAATTCCCTTTCTGTCTCTGTTTGCATGCTCTCTCTCTCCAGTTAGGAATAAAAGTCTTTGTCCTTCCCACACAAGGAAATGGATATAATGATCAGATAGGCTAGAGAATGTGCAAGCCTCCTAGAAGGAGAATACCAGATAAATGCAGGAGGAGGCTGGTTTATTTTGTTATCTGCTTCTTGGTAGATAGCCACATGTTCCAGTTTGTCTACGAAGGTCTAGGCTTCTTCTTTTTGTCCCATCATGATTATTTATTGCACCTCTTTCATTCTTAAATATAAAAGATACAATGTGATGTCACTTGAATTAGGATCACTAGGCTTATGAATACCATCCTAGGAGGCATTTGACAGCAGACTATTTGGAGTTGGACTTTGTGAATCAAAGTCACACAATTATCTCGTGGCTAGAACGCCAACCTCATTTTCTCACTGTAGGCCTATGTTCTGCTACTATATCCACTCCAACATTATTCTGAAGCTGATAATGAGGTCCAGGGGGGAGTAAGGGATCTTGAGTTAGCTTTTATGAATGCAAGCACAGAAGGGTTTATGGATAGCAAGTGATCAAACATCTTTTTTTGTGCATACATATCTTTTTCTTTCAACTTTTTAAAAACTCATTATTAACTTTATTGAAAATCAATAATAATTATATGGCAAATTAAAAATTGTAGACAAATATTGAAATGTGAATGATATAAGATATAGATAGAGTGAATTTTAGAAAAATGTTTCTGAAGTGAATACACAACATGAGATTAATAATGGATTGCACATTGTAAAAATTATTTATAAACTTAAATGGATATAACAATAAAAATTGTCTAAAATAAGCATGAAGAAGAAAGGGTTTACAGATCAGTCATATAATAGCTCAATCTGTTCCAAAACCAAGAAATTTATATTCATGCAATTAGAATTCTCAAAGTAGAATGGAGTAGGCAATAAATACCAAAATTTCTGAATTTAGTTAAAATCATAGCACCACATTTCCAAGAAAAATGAGCCTTTTGCACAAGAAATATGAATAAAATCATACCAAGATTTATAAAAATGAGATTTTCCAAAACTAATTGTAAAGCATATACATAGAAATAATATTAGCTACAGAAGAACAAAATTAAATAGCACCTCATTCCACATTAGAAAAAAAGTAGCAAGTGGGTAAGAAACTAGACTTATTTATTCAAAGGACTGAAAAAAAAAAACAAACATATCTGTCCTCATTGAATTTTAGACTTAGCAAACATACCTTTGAAAACTAAAAGTAAAATATTTTCCAGCTATACAAACTTGAAATATTCTAATGCCTCCAGAAATAGTATATAGAAAATAACAAAGACTTAAATCCAGAACGCAAGAGAAGTAGCTGTGTGGTCCTGGATAAAGAATAAAGAGCTCTCAAAAAGGTTGTTATGCAGGACTATGTAAGATATAAAAGGTCATTGAAGGTTTCCACAAAACGGTATAAATCTTATATCAGGTTTTATGCATACTTTTTTTTTTTGTGTGTGTGTAAAAGACAAAGAAAAACTAATATAAAGTTAATGGAAAATGGAAATACACTTTTTAAAGCTTTTAATACTAGGAGAAAATATCGTACTATGTCTTATAAGTAGATTGTAAGTCAAAGAAACAGTACAAATCATAAAATAAAAATTGAAATAAAACAATATTCAGAAAATCAAATATTAATTAATTCAAAATTAAATTATTTCAAAATAATATTAAAAAATTAAAATTAAACTTTGAGTTCAACCAAGAGGCCAGAATGTAGTGCGTCATATGTACAAAACTATGATCAATTCAGAGTACTCACATTGTATTTGATTAGGGTAATATATGCAAAAAATATAAATTAAGAAAAAGTTTTCTTTACAGTAAAGAATTAGTAAGAATAAAACATAACAGAAATTCTGGAATGGCAAATATATGACCAGAACCTCTAACAGTTTGGGGATAGGATATCACAGAAGGTTCTAGTATGTGGTGTACGTGGACAGTGTCTATGACGCTTACTGGTGGCCAGGTGTCACTTGTGGGACTGAGCTACTGCTATTTCTTTGTTATCTTCCCAGTAGACTTGGACAGAATCATGACCAATAGTATGCAGGAGAAGTACATTTGTAGAGTGTACTGATGGAAATATTTTGCTGCTATATATAAAAAAATAATTGAAAGACTGCTTTTTGTATACCTCTTTTTCTCCTGTGTTTAATTGTTTGCCCTGTTTGGTGATTTTTTCCATTCTCCTTCATGGAGTTTTGGTAATTTAATCCCTCTGTAAAATATCTTTTAGTAGTCTGTATAGGGTTGGCTTTGTTGTCATGAAATTCTTTAGTTGTTCTTTATCATGGAAATATTTCACTTCTCCATTAAATGAGTTTTGTAGAGTATATCAGTCTGGGTTGATCTTTGTTTTCTTACAAGACTTGAAGTACTTTGCTCCATGCTCTTCTTAGCTTGATGGTTTGTGAAGAGAAATCTGCTATTATTCTGATAGGATTTTCTTTAAATGTGATGTGTTTGTTTTCTCTAGTGGCTTTTAGTATACTGTTCCTGTGCTGAATTTCTGGGATCTTGATTATTATATGTCTGGGTATGCTTTTAATTGGGTTGATATCATTTGGAGTTCTATATGCTTTGGTCACTTGAATGTCAGATCGTTTCCCCATGTTTGGGAAGTTTTCTGCTATTACTTCTGCCCATATTCTTTTTATATCATTTGTATTGACTCCTTCTTTCTCATTGATGCCTATTATTATTTGTTCTTTCTCATTGATGCCTATTATTATTTGTTCTATTCCAGAACAAATGTCTGGAATTTGGAGGTTTAGGGCACATTTAAATGTTTCTCCAAGTGTTATGTCTGCTTACGGCCATAGAGCTTAAATTATCCATGTTTTTAAAACAAAGAGAACACAAAAATCTCAGGCCTACCTGGGAAAAGTTACATCGCTTATCTTTGCATCATTGCAAATGTTGAATTATCTTTTCCTGCATCCTAGTTGTATTTAAGAGATATTTTCTTACCTTTTCACTAGCTGCAATAGTGTCTTCAAGGTCTGGAGGTCTATTTTAACTTTCATTCAAATGGTTTTGCCAGCTTGTGATTGAGGTTTTAATTTCCTGTATATCACTTTGAATCTGCTTCATGCATTCTATTTCTTTTCTATCTTTTTCATTCAAGGATTCAATCATTTTTCTATTCTCTATTATTTTTTTTTTATCAATGTCTTCTTTAGAAGCATTTAGTACTTCTTCCATTATAGTTATCACTTCTTTTTTCACTTCAGAATTTATTTCTGGTCTGATTTCCTGTATACCTTTATGTGATTGTTTCTTTACTTCAGATGCTATTATTTCATAGATTTCAGGTGTGTGCTTTCCAATTTGTTCTATGCTATTGTCTCCTGCACTTGTACTGGGTATTCTCTGGGCCTGAGAATGCATTTTGTTCCTTCTCTTTGTACTTTTTGTATGGCACTGTTTTCTGATCTTTGGAGTAGAGCTTTGGTAAAGTTATTACCTTACCACTGGATCCAGACCTATCAAGTTCAAACTCATCCAGGTGAGTGTGGCTTGGGTCTGGTTTCTGTGCTCCACTTCTTCCTGCTGCAGCCATTGAAAGTGAACCTGCTGTGCCACTCTGGCAAGATGTTCTTCTGCTGAATTAGCTGGGTGAGTCTTGCCTCTACTCTCTCTGTAGGAAATTCTGCTGTGAGTTTCCACACAAGCCTGTCTGCTGGCATGTGTTTCACACATGCCTGGCCTTGGCCCTGGCAAGAGTGAGGATCTGGAAGGCTCTGGGCAGTCCCACTCATCTGTACATACATATCTTTTAATGAGAATGTTAAGCAGTTTTCGCTCCTTTTTATATAAAGGTAAGAAACTAGTGATGGTCCATCATGAATCATACTACTATCTAGAAACTTCTCTGTACGCCACACCTGAGCAAGAATGTTTACTAATGGATTCCAAGAAATACTAACATTACTTACAGAAAGTGCAGCCTTTCAGGAGTGGATCCTTCACGGATGACACCTAGCATGCTTCGCAAATTCTGCCATATCCAGGGATAACTCACCCGAGTCCTCATTCTCTCTGAAAGATCAGTGACTACTCCGATAAAATTTACTGAGGAGAGAAAAACTTCATTTTCCTTTTGGAATGCCATCTGATTGTCCCTTTGGAGAAGCATGGAGGTCCTGTCCATCTGTGTGACACAGTGAGAGTGCCTTGGATACTTGAGTGCAGGGGCATGGATGCTAATGTTTGTCTCTTTATACCTAATAGGGATCAGGCCGAACACTGACATTCAGCAGAGCTGTTCTGGCCTTCTTGGTCTCCTTCAATTTCAGACTAGGGTGGAGGGATAGAAGCAGGCATGAGCAAGAACTCTGGGAGGTAATATTCATAGGAAATTATAAATAATGAACGTGAGCACTAATCAATAACAATAAGAATAGTACATAGTGATGTTTCTGAAGGAAATGTAAGAGTAAGAAACAAGGACTGGGAGCCAGCAAGATAGCTCAGTAGTTTAAAGCACCCACTTAGGCAAGCACAGGGATCATGGTTTGATACCTGGCACAGCATGCCACACCAGCCCTACTTGTAGGGTGGGCTGAGCTGGCCACACACACACACACACACACACACACACACACACACACACACACACACACACAGAAAAAAAGATCAAATAAGGACCATACAAAATCAGTTCCACTACTTATAAACATTACTTTGTGAAGTTTTCAAATTTTAGAAAGTGCTCACTAGCATTACAGAGCATGAGGATGGAGAAGATATCTTGGTGAGTGCATCTGGACCCTTGATTGTTGATTCTAAGAACTTGTAGGAAAATTGTAACAGCTTGATTTTATAAAGCTGCAATGAACATCCTCCAGTCCTGAGAGAATGCAACTGATACCCAGTAATGAAGGCTGCATGTGTATGGGGGAGAGAAAATAAGATTTCATCAGAGTGACAAATAGTGATGGGGCTCTGGAAAGAAGTGGATATGGAGGACAGATGCACTCTGCCCAAGATCCTGTGTGGCCGGGGCTGTGATGTTTCTGTGGAAAGCACACTAGGATATGAAACAAATGCCATGAAGCCCTCAAGCCAAACTCTTCCAACTGAACAAATGAGCTAATTCTATGATATCAGCCAGTAGATCTTTCTCTCTCTCTCTGTTATATAACTTCTGATCATTACCTTGGCCATCAGACAGTTCTGCTACATTACTTGACTGCACTGCTGAAAGAATTGACAATATTAAAATGACTCCATTGCTTTTATGAACTGGCTCTAGGAGCCTAGCGTCCATTTCCGTTACTGCAATGTGTTGCATGCCTAACCAAATGCTTTTGGAATCAGATAATTGGGCATTGCAGGCTGTGATTGTTTAAAGAAGATATATATCCAGGTTTCAGACATGGTGTGTGATATGTCTTGTTGGATGAAGGTCTTGCTTACTTTCAGGAGTGCCCTGGGGTTATTTTGGCTGGGAATTTGGAAAACGGCAGGGCTTCTTTCTGGAGCACTTGGTGCCGCAGAGGCATAGCTGTTGTTTTAAATACAAACAGTCCAAAGAGGCAAGTATTGAACAGCTCTGAGTAATTTCAGCCACACACAATCTGCCCCAGAAAAAGAATCACACCTATTCATATCCACAAAATCAGGATGTTGCTTTTGAAAAACTTGAATCATCTTGTTCTTAAAGTACTAGTGCCAATGTACATAGTTTGCATGTACTGATAGAAAGCCTATTTGAAATCTGAAAGCATTTAAGAGTTAAATAATACAAGACCCACTATCTGGAATAAATTACTGAGAATGCTAGTGTAAAAGGAACACATTTGCCACACCTTTTAAGGCCCCAAAGAGAGCCCTACAGAGAAAAGATGCTTTTCAGATGAAATATATAAATGGCCTTGCAATGATAAAGGCAAAGTGCAGAAGGAGACGTTTTTCCAGACCTTCCCAGGTGGTAAGAACAGAGGTAGGATGATAGCCGACTCACGTGACACCATCCCTGAGTAAGATCATGTGTAGTGTCTATTGGGTCTTCTTCAAGACTTCCAGAAAATCCCAACTCTGGGATGATCTTATCAGAAGTGACTGTAAAGTATAAGGGTGTTCCTGTAGCAATGACTGACAGACAGGTTTGAAATGGTGATCAATTTTGGTCCAGTTCTGCTGGCAATCAGATGGAACCTGGATATTCAAAGTGTGGAGTGTGGCCCACAGCACCAACCACAGCTGGAGCTTGCCAGAAAAGCAGGACCTCAGGCCTCCCCCCCAGGTGTGTGTGGACTCAGCCTACAGTTTAACAAGATCCCCAGGTGTTTTCTTTCCACATGAGAGTTTGTGCCCTCTTGGGCTCTACCACAACACTTCAAAGACAAAAGTCTGTGGCTGAGTCTTACTTGGTGTGTGGCACAGTGATAAGTACTGGAGAAACAGTGCTGAAGAAGGCAGACAGGATTCCTAACAGTATATTTGATTTTTGTATTTATTTAGTAAATAGATACATTATACTTCTTATGTACCATGATTATTTGAAGCACTTCATCTATTTTTTAAACTAAAAATATCTATTTATTTATTATAACATCTTGCTACACATTAGACTCACGGTGATCCGCCTATCTCAGCCTCCCCAGAGCTGGGATTAGAAGCATGTGCCACCACACCCGGTTTTGGTGGTCAGCAAAGTGTGTCCAGGGTTCCTGGGACAACATAGCATGCAGTACCAGGGATTGAACCTGGATCCTTGTGCTTGCCAGGCAGGTGCTTAGACAGCTGAGCTATCTTCCAAGCCCAAACTAACTCATTCTACTTTTTTTTTTTTTTTTTTGGCAGAAGCAGGAATTGAACTCAGGCCCTTGTACTCTCCAGGGAGGTGCCTATGCCACTGAGCCATCTCTCTGGCCCCCGACTCATTCTACTTTTAATGATTCTGTGAAGTAGGTACTATTGGATTTTGGATTTTCTAGATAAGGAAATGGAAGCATAGAATAATTATGTAACTTTTCTGGGACAGTGTATACATGGCAGAGACTAGATTTGAATCCACAAATTGTGGGTTCAGAGTATAGCCTCTTACCCACTAGGTTATGGCACAAATGAATTAATATATATATATATATATATATATATCCATTTTAATATATATATAACCATATATATATATATATATATATAACCATTATTACCATTATTTTTTTCTTTTAAGAAAATAAATACAATCCTGTGGTGGGAAAAACAGGGTATACCCTTATATAGGCATGCCAGTGAAAGTGTTTACAAGGAGAGGACACTTAAACTGAAACCTGAATGAGGGGAGGAACCTTGTGTGAAGAGGCATAAGGAGCAAACCTTAAGTTTTAAAAAAAATAACACAAATTATCTGATATAGAAAGTATGAAGTCCTGTCTGAGAACCACCTGAGGTGATGGGATGTAGGTGGTGAGATGTAGGTGGTGAGGAAAGAGGCTGGAGGTGATTTGGAGAGGTCACAAGATCACGTGATCATAACTCATACAGAACATTGGAGGACAGTCCAGATTTCATCCTCTGGGTTCCAGGACTCCAGTAAGGGATTTTATGGGTGAATGAGGTGACCTAACTGCTGGTGTAGCTGCTGGGAGGATTAGAGCAGTCAGGTCTTCATGTGAGTAGGTTTTGGTAGGTAGACTTCAAGCATTGGGAGGGAAGATGGAGCCAAGATATAAATGTCTAGCCAGGATGCTTTATTTAGAATAACTGCAGTGGCTTGGGCAAGTGTTCAACGAATGCCATTTTTGCACCAAATGTGAAAGATAAATCTTGCCCAAACTGAAAACTATCCCATTAAAGATAACTTTGAATTTACATATTGCTTGAATGTCACTTACCTCCTCACAGTGATCTCAAACACAACTCTTCACCATCTCTGTGTCCCTGCATGAGCCAGCAAGTATTACTTGAAAATAATCGTCTTAACTATTTTTGATTCTATACATATTAGTTGTAGAATTATACAACACAGATTTGTATCAAAAGAGGATATAGTTTCTATGGCTTCTAAATTGTTCTGATACCTTTTATGATACCTATTTGATTAGTGTAACGAAGACAGCCACCACCATCAATGAAATAGGTTTTTGTTCAAAATATACATCACTTGGGTAAATTGTCTCTAAGCTTTTGCTCTGATTCCTAACAATATACCTATCCTCCCTTAAAATAGTGTACCAGATAGGGAGGAAGGTCTTCCCAGCTTTGGAAAGACAGGGTCTCCACAGGATGCTCCTCAGATGGATGTTGACTGGTGTCCATAAAGTCTGGTTTAGCTGGTGCTTTCTTTGGGCTTTTGTCAGCTGATGAATTTATAGTATATTACACAACTTGATCAGGGCCTAAGGCCTCTCTCTGCTGACTAGCCTCTTACTGATTTTTATTGCCGCTATAGATCTATGAGTTTCTGTTGAGTTCTGTAAAGTGTTCCTGGACAACAGCACCAATTCCATAGCCTGTGGGACCACCTTGACTCATATAAGACCTTATGGGTTTGTCAGAGTCCACAAAACATGGATACTGAAGAGCTACTTAACAATCTTTCTCCCCACTGTACTATGAAGCTCTCTTCTCCTAGCTCTGTTGCTCAGTTGTTCTCACCAGACATAGTCTAGCTTAGTGGAATATGTTGAGCAAAATATATGATGGGCTACTTCTTTGTCTCTGCTTTTTTTCTTCTCTAGATATCCAAGCAAAAGGAGAGAGTTTTTCTTTGTCACTCTTTTTTATTTCCCCCAAAATGGCCTTAGTCTTCTCTATTTCAAAAAGGCTAAAATGGAAAAGAGACATGAGGTACTAGAAAATGTACATTGTAAAGACTTTTAAAAGTACAAGAGTATGAACTGGCCAGATAGCTCAGCAGACTAAAATGCTTGCTTAGGCAGACACAGGGACCAGATTTTGTCCCCTGCATGCTGTGACACTCCTGGGTCACACTGAGATGGCAATCAAGGCTGGGTGTGGTGGCACATGCCTATAATCCCAGTGCTTGGGAAGTTGAAAACAGAAGGATCACTATGAGTCTGACCTGTTTAGTGAGACCCTGTAGATTCTGTACTAAACACATAAAAAATATCAAAAGTATAACAGTGATTGGGTGTATCTGTAGTCTATATGTAGATGACAACCTGAGTAGTATAGAGTAAGGACTATAGGAAGTCTGAGGTTATTTTTTGGTGACAAAATATCCATGCCTAAGTAAAAATTTGGCCTCTGAAAGAAGAATAGCACATCACTTTGTTGTTTTATCACTTTATTACATGCTTATTCACAAATTAATGACACATTTCTCTAGTATCAAAGAGTAGAGTCTAAAACCCAGATTCAATTAAGCCAATGAGCCTCATATAAGCACTCTTTAGTGCTTTGGATGGGAAAAAAGGTAAAGGCAATACTCGCCAGTATTTATTGGGGAGACACGAGCCACACCTTTGAGGTGGTTGGTGAATGATGCCCAGTGGAATAGGTTATTTGGACTAGTGACATGGCAGTTTGATAAGTGATAAAACAAGTGAGGCCAAGGACACCAATATAGGCTTGGAAATCTCTAGAAATGATGTTTCATAGACAAGAATTGATCTTTTTGCATTCAGAAAGAGAAGTATGGAAGGTAGAGTATGGAAGGAAGGAAAGGTAGAAGAATCAGGAGAAAATAAGATACTAAAGTATGACTGAGAAGAACTGCACTATCCAATACGGTAGCCACTAATCATGTGTGTAACTGAAGGGCACTTACAGTGGGGTAGTTCAAATGGAGATGTGAAGTAAGTATACAACACACTGCATGTCAAACCCTTGATATCAAAAAGCAACATAAAATGCCGCATTTTTTAAATACTGATAACACTGACGATATATTGGATGAAAATATGTTTCAGGAAGTAAAGTTTTCCGGTTTCTTTTTACTATATTTTTAAATCTGACTGCTAGAAAATTTCAAATTACATTTGTGACTGACCTGAAATTTCTGTTGAGCAGAACTGGCAGAAAAACATGCCAGGAAAGAGACTGACTAACTGAAGAAATAGGTTTATGTTTTCCAGAAGGTCTCAAGATCCCAAGAATAACTTGTTTGTAGGGAAAACAACTTCTAGAACTTCCACAAGAAAATGCTTGTTCATTCAATTAAAAAAAAAAATTCAGTTATACTTCTAAAAGAATCCCTACTGTGCTAAACCTCTAACAGGTTCATATGCATAAGACAAACTAATTGTATAGGAACCTGTGATCTGAATTCTCATTGGGATCTGCACTATAACCTTGGAGGCTAGATCTGGGACTTGTATGGGCAATCAGCAAGAGAAAGCTAGCTGTACTGATTAGGGCCTTGGAAATCATGTTGGGAGATTTCATTTACTAGGGGTTGAGAAATCTGAAAATACCATATAATAGCTTATATCAAGATGTCTGTTCAAAGCTTTAGGCAGTCATAGGTACAGAGTTTCAAAGATGGCTGGAGCCAGGGTGTGTGATGTGGGGATTAAGGGCATGTGATTACTAAATTAGCCCACTGATTGGCTTAACATCGTTCTGGGTGTGGTTAATGGGAAGGTCCATTCTGGGTAGAGTGCAACACCCCAAAAGTGAATAGCCTGAAATAAAAGAGAGAGGCTTCTGCTGTCTTGCTGCTTGCTTCTTTGTTGCATCCTGCCTGCTTTCCCATGAACTCTTTCTCCTCTGCTTCTCAGCCATGCTACCATGCCTTGGAGCCAGCTGACTATGGACTGACTGAAACTTCTATGAACTGAGAGATGAGGTAAACCTTTGCTTCTTCAACTTTGGATGTTGGTTACCTTGTCTTGCCAATGAGAAAAGTAGCTAAGACACACCCTCACAGTATTCTACCTTTTCCCTTGCTTGTCTGCCTCATGTAGCTTTCTGAGGTGCTCTTGTTTTGGCACTAAGTTTTGCTCTTCCTACAGTTTGGATATTGCTACAGGGGTCTTTGACCTCTGAAGGAAGAAATCAAATGGAATTATAAGAGGTACTATTGGACCTTGCTGGGTGTTCTTAAACCTTTTTTAGAATCATTATCTAGTATAGAGTGAAGCCTGTCAATTGAGGGCTTTTTGAACACTTGGGTGGCAGCTGGAGAGTTGTTTGTATCTTGTAGTCAGAAACCCTGCTGGCCTTTTATCTTCTAAGTCTCTAAGTATCTCTTTCCCAATTCTGTAAATGGTTTAATTCTGTTTTCAATGTCCAGCTTTTTCCTATGAGAATCAAAATACCTCACATATCTGTCAGATAAAAGATAACCATTACCCATTGTCCAAAACCTGCCACCACTGGGGCTAGTATCTGGGAAGCAATCCTCTCCATAGCAAAAGATGTGTCACTTCAGGGTGTCATCTGAGGTTAGGGATAATTATAGTCAGAAGGCTCATACCACAGGGGTTAAAGGAGATGTTATAAACTTGAGTAACCTTGCTACTGTTTGGGACATAGAGATTTTGTATTTATTGGATTCCTCAGGCCTTTCCCAGGAGATTTTGTCCTGTAAGTCGTGTTGACAGATTTATCCTGGGCACCTGTCATCAATGGCTGTTTTCTCACTAAGCAGGTGGAGGGGAAAAGCTGAGGAAGGTAGCTGCCAGCCACGAGGTCATTCATGCATCAGCACCAAGAAGTGGACATAAATTATACGTGTTCTGTAAGACCTGAGTTGGCTATTGCTTCTGCCTTGCTCTAGATTTTTCCTTTGTGCCAGTATTTGCCAATGTCATTAGCATTATTACCAGCAATGGTAAGCAGATATTGAGTGCTGATCACGTGGTATACATAGACATTCAGAATTCCTCTCATACATGGAATGGCGAGGCGGGAGAGCCCAGTTATACCTGCTAAAACAGGCCAGGAAAAATCCCATGATATCAAGCTTCTTGATAGCATATGCTAGAATACTTAATTGGTAGACACACCATCGCCACTACCCATGGCCAAGAAAAGACTCCAGCTTGACCTTTGTTGACCTCTAACGGCACAGGTTTTATGGGGATAATGGGAACAAGTGAAGGAACGATAGAAAAATCATACAATTTTACCCTTAGAGAGATCTTTGGGGATTTGTGTCCAATGTGTTTCAGCTTTTCTTTTTCCCTGGGCTTGTTTTTGAAAATAATTGCTATCATTAACATTTTCTTAACTTATACTATAAACTAAGGAGTGAGCAGAATGTTTCGCACATGCAGTAGTCCTCCTTTTTCTGGTGGGTATATTCCAACCTCCCCATGCCTGAAGCTTTAGATATTCTGAGCTCTATATGAAGTGTTTTTCTTACACATAAATATCTATGATAAACTTTAATTTATACTTTAGGGCCAATATGAGATTAAAAATAGTAACTAATAATAAAATAAAAGTTATAAAGGGCTGCACAGATAGCTCAGTGGACTAAAGCACCTGCTTAGGCAGAGTGCAGGGGCCAGGTTCAATCCCCAACATGCTGTGCTGGCCTTGCCCCCAGGGTGTGCTGAGATGGTGGTTGAGACTGGGTGTGGTGGTGCGTATCTTTCCTCCCAGCACTTAGGAGGCTGAAAACAAGAGAATCACTATGAGTTAGATCTATGCAGTGAGATCCCATAGACCCTATACCAAATACATAAAAATAAAATAAAGTAAGATAAAATAAAAGTTATAAGACTGCTGTAATATAATATGTGTTATGAAGTATCTCCCTTATAGGCTCAATACTTTCTGATGTCCCACATTGTTGTCAATTGCATCATATTTTCTATTCATGGCTTCCATTCACAATATAATGCCTTTTCAATCTTAACTAGGAACTTATCACCTACTGTGGCGTAACCTTTGCCATTTGAGGTACAACAGTCAAAGTACCACGAATTTCAGTTTTCTTCCTCAGAATTTCACAAAAATTTATTCTTAAGGGGCTGGGGAAAAGGCTCAGTAGAGTAAGTGCTTCCCTGGTAAGTGCAAGGCTCAATCCCTGGTTCCACCAAAAAAAAAAAAAAAAATTATGGTTGCTATTGACTTAAGCAACCTTGGTATAAGTGTTCTTTTGTTTTTGAGAATTTTTACCTGTTCATTGAAAAGGAGCAATTTATGGATTTTCTTAGGCATATCCAAATTGCTGCAAAAAAAATTCTTTTGGGGTTATTACTAAGAAAACTAAAGGTAACTGGAACATAAGCACTGGGACACCAGGTCAGTCAATCTGTTATCTGGGGCAACTAGGACATGATTCATGGGCCCACAGCGTATACAGCATGGATACACTGGGCAGTGGAACGATTCATCTCCCTGCCCAGATGAAGTAAGGTGCTACAAGATATCATTACACTGCTCGGAATGGCATGGAATTTAAAACACAAATTATTTTTAAAGTTTTTGCTTCATATTTTTGGACCACGGTTGACCTTAGACAGTGAAATCCATCAGTAGAGTTATTGTCTTTGTTTTCCAGACAATGTAATCAAAGGGCAGAAAGTAAAGTACTTGCCTGAAATCCATCAGCTAAGAAGCTGTGCAATTGAGGCAGGGATCCTAGCAACTGGAGCTAGAGAGAGGAGAATACTCTCTAGTGGCATACTCTTACCTTGTGTGCTTCTCTGAAGGGACCATCCAATCACCTGGAAATCAGGGAGCTGCTCTTGTTGAAACTACTATGGTAGGATGTGGTCTAGACCTGACCAGCAGCTCCTTATGCCAGGAGCCTTTAAATGGAGTCAGTTGACTTCTAGTCTAGCTATATTCCCTCATGTTCCTGCTTGAAAGTAAGAGGCTATGTTTGAAATTTTATGAGTAGCACAGATTGCCCATCTGGATTCTCGGGTGACTGCCAACAAACCAGCCCAGATAGCAACACTGAGAAACCTGAAATATTCTTGTACCAATTTCTCAATGCTAGTGAATGACCAAGTATGCCAAGTTCAAAGAATAATTTGAATGTTCTGTAGAAACACAATTATTGTAGAACTAGGAAATGACACTACCCTTGTAAGACTCTGCCAGCAGCTGATGCAGCAGGTGTTTCTGACAAAGGCTGTATCTCCCAAAACGATGCCCACTAAAACATTTGAGAAACTATTCTTAGGATTTCTTGTACACTTCCAGTTATTATCAGAGCTGTGCCCTTCAAGGTCTAAGCTCACATTTTAGTGTATGATCTGCCATGCTGATCCTTTCAAGAGTGGTTCTTTTCTTTGCTGTGGTCAAAGAGCCCCTTCACACAGAAAATTCATGTTCTCTTTTTATTTTCTCATACTCTGTTTTCTTCTTCTCCAAGAAAAGGACTTCTGTTGTCATTTTTTATTCAAACAATCTCCCCCAAGGTTCAGAAGACATTTACATAATTAATCGTCCACTTTGCATGCCAGAAGAGTGAATACCCAAGAGGCTCCTCCCTTGTCTGGGCCAGGAGGTGAGAAGGCTGATCAGTGTAAGGGCTGGGGAGCTCAGAATTGGAAACACACTTGGGAAGAAGGTTGAGTCTCCTTATACCCCTATGATTTGTTGCCGAATTTAAATATTGTCTTACCTAAAACTAGATAGATGTGAGAACAGAAATAAAGGCTAAATGGTTTTATATCTTTGAAAGGAAGAATTCATATTGATACACTTTGAAGAGTTCTTGTAATGACAGTGAATTTACAGTCAGGCAACTTGTATAGTCATGCAGGACACCAATCCCAGAAGGCTCCTCCTTGGTTTAAAGCTCTGCTGTCATTATCTTCAAAATTCCTCAAAACTTTTGAACAAGCAGCCCCACATTTTCATTTGGCAGTGGACCCTGCAAGTCACATCCCCCTTCCAGCCTGCAGTGCAGTGTGTTTGTGGTGAGAGTGGGTTGGGAAAGTTCTGCTTGCAAGAGTTATGACTTAGCCTGCTTTCCAACCTTGGTATAAAACCTAAAAAATATATGAAAATATCCATCAAGTCAGAGTCAAAAAAAAAAAAAACTGTACTATTTGGGGAGTATGGGTTTCACCAGTTTGATATGTCACCTTCAAAAGTTAAAAGAGTTAGTCACTTCTTAGTGCCAGATGCTATTTTTGGCTTACTGGTCCTGAGACTCCCGTCCGCGTCTTTTTTGGAGCAGTATTTGCCTGGCTGGCAGTAAGGTTGCCATGGGTCAGTGCCTACCTGCTTCATCGGCCGTTTTCTCTGTGGGTATAGGATGAGCCTTCATCGTGAAGTGAGTTGGGATTTTAGAAGGCTTTATCACCCTTCTAGTTGGTGATACTCAAAATAAGTCAAATTATTCCAAGAAATCTCAGGTCATTATATTCAGATGACCCGACATTGTTTATCAAGGTAAATGCTGATACATGCCAATCTTATAAAAAATTAATGTTGCTCATGTAATCTTTATTACAATAATAATAAAATATATATTGCATTTTTGAAAGAAGACATTAGAAAGTAAATGTTTCGTAATAACATTATTATAAGTAATAGGACTATTTATATCCATTTTAAGATAGTTTAATGAGGAAAAATAACAATAAAGTAGGAGTAAAACAGACATAGCCAAGTATAAAAACCAACAAAGACAAGGATAATATAATTTTTAATCTGATTTGTTAAGATACAAAGTAGTGCTGGACTGTGTTGGATTGTGGTGTTGAGTTCAAGCACCTAAGGTAGTTGAATGTCAATGGAGTGCCCACTTTTGACAGGTGTAGACAAAGGAAGGGTTGTAGAAAGAAAAAATCATGATGTGTGTGTATAGACAGTACAGTTGGGATAGATAACGCTGTGCTTCTACATAATTCTATGATAGGCAAGATCTGCACTA